>JAWNNR010000574.1:0-15783 GCA_035044725.1 Scaptomyza caliginosa
CGGTCAACATGGGTCGTATGCACGCACCAGGGTAAATAAACGTTCGATTGTTTATTCAGCAAGAGTTTACGTGTAATTTGGCTGCCTTCTGTATAAAAACATGAGCAATTGTTCATTTACAAGCACTACACGCGAACATTTGTCCACAAGTGGAAAATGAAGGCAAGCACATGTCTACGAAAACACTTGTCGCTTATATTATTGTTATTCGCCAAAGATGTTAACATTTACGATTTATGTATTTGCAGCAAGGGTATTTCCCAATCAGCTCTACCCTACAGACGCTCGGTGCCATCGTGGCTAAAACTTAATGCCGAGGATGTTAAGGAACAGATTAAGAAGCTGGGGAAAAAGGGATTGACACCATCCAAAATTGGTAAATATTGTTTATGCTTTTAGTTTGAGGTTATGTTAATTAACATTTTGTATCGTAGGTATCATTTCGCGTGATTCTCATGGCGTTGCCCAAGTTCGTTTTGTTAATGGAAACAAAATCCTGCGTATCATGAAAGCAGTTGGCCTTAAACCCGACATTCCCGAGGATTTGTATCACATGATCAAGAAGGCAGTTGCCATCCGCAAGCACTTGGAACGCAGTCGCAAGGATAAAGACGGCAAATTCCATTTAATTCTGGTCGAGTCTAGAATTCATCGTCTGGCCCGCTACTACAAGACAAAGAGCGTACTGCCACCAAATTGGAAATACGAATCTAGCACAGCATCTGCTTTAGTTGCTTAATTTGACAGCAAATATTTTTTAAAAGAATTTAAATAAACAACAGAAACTAACAAGAAAAGTCTAATATTTCGACGTACCAAACAACTAAAACTTGCTCACAGATTGCAAAACAGTGTGACCGATTTGCATTATTTTAAATGAGATTTTTTAGTACCTTACATTGTTTTTGTTTACAGCCGCTAATGAAATGGTTTTCATAAGTTGGAATAAAAATGGAACCGGAAGACATTACTGCCATACATGTGGAGGCAATTGAAGTATTTTTAAATCACATACTATACATACGCGGCGTTTATCCACCGCAAATATTTAAAAAACGTCGCGTCTACAATACGCCCGTATATATTGTTGCCTTCCCGGCATTAAACTCATATCTTGCAAATGTGCTTAAAACAGTGCAACATATGCTACAGAATCGCATGCAGCAAATAAAACTGGAAGTCATAATATATGCAAACAAATCGGAGCACATGGAACGCTACATGCTGGAAATCCAACCTGTCACAGCGAGGGAACAGCAAAAACAAGATCAATATCTAATTGATTACGAACAACAACTAAGCGCTGCCTTGTACAAATTGGCAGAACGCGTTAAACAATTGCCAAAACTGGGAAATGACGCCAATTTTAAAATACATATCCATACAACACAAACAGCTTTCACTCAACTAAGTCACGAGTCGCAGTATCAGGAATTTCCATGGGTGCAAGCGCCTGGAAGTTCGGAGCAGCTGGAACAGCGTAAAATATTCCTTCTGCCCTTGGCAACTGTTGACAAAGTGGGTCTTAAAATGGTTGCACATTTAAGCAGTTGACTGCTAATTAATTATAATTAATGAAGCTTGCGCAGTGTTAATAAATTTGTTAGATTTTTATTCTAATAATAATGTATGTTTTGTGTTTAAAAAGGTGTATATTAAGCGTTAAATGATTACATGAGACTTATATAAAACTGCTACATTTCAAAGCAATCCCTGTCGTTTCAAATCCTCAAATGTCTTACGATTGACAACATTGCCCAACGAATCCTCAAACTCCTCCTCCTGATCGGCTACCCAGCGTTCGCTTTGCTTTTGCGACTTTAGTTTCTCCCACAGCGTAATCGCATCCTCAATCTGTGTGACATTTGCAAAATGCGCCGTATTTGGAATACCCAGGCAACGCATTCCGTGCGCATGTCTCCATTCGGCAAAGTGACGTTGAAATGCTTTGGGACCCTTGTAGGTGAAATTGCCACAAATTTCACAATTGTAGCTGATATTCAAACCGTGCAGCTTGTATAACCAATATGGTATGGGCTTGCCATCCCAGCCAAGGGGCAGATTCTTGGGATTGAATGGCACATCGTCTGCATCGGGATCATCGTCGTTATCCGATTCGCTGGCCTCAACATCGCTGTCATCTCGCTCACCCCCGGTGCGTGCCTGTTTGCGTTGCACATTCTCCTTGGTGGCCGCTCGCTGTTCGGACAGCAGTTCAGCGTATTTGTAGAGCAGCGCCTCCAGCTGGGCAATTTCCTTGTTGCGTGCATTCTCGCGTGTTTGCGCATTGGCATTTTTCGCACTTGGCTTCTTTGCCATTAGAGCGGGATCCAGAGTGCTCTTGCCTTTAGTGGTGAATAGACGTTGGGCACGCTCTTCCAAGGTGCCACCACATTTCAAGCCCAGAGCAACCAAGCCCGACTTGAGGCGATCCAAGCCCAGAGATGCCAGCTCCTCCCAGCTTGAGAAGGCGCTCAGATCCAAATGTGCGCCAGTATTGGCGAGCGCCGACTCTGTCTCCTTCAAGGACCAGCCGGGGAAGGTGCCCTGCAGCCATTGGCGCTGGAAATCTAGCTCAACTTTAACCAGTTCGCTCTCAAGATCGAGTAGCGGTTGAATGCGCAGTATAAAGCTGTGTAGATAATTGTTAAGCGTCTCAATATACTTGCGATACTCGCGATTCTTGCGCTCACGTGGTATATCAAAGACATGGTCGAAGGACATGAGGTACGTTATGTAATCCAATTTCTCAACTCCGCGCAAATTCAAATAGATCTCATAGCATTCGTTGAGATCCAAATAGCGACCGCCGCCCTCCTCGTCGGTAAACTCGACTAAGGCGCTCATATCATCGGGATTGTTGTAAACCTTGATCATTTCGTCAAACTCTACGGAAAGCGGAACACTCACTTCGGCTGGATGGGATTTATAAAATTGTTTAATTTGCTTAAGGCGTGCATAGAATTCATTGAACTCATTTGGTCCCGATAGTGCAGCTATCTCAGCCTTTCGCTCATTGTCCTTGTCCTCATACAATTCACGCAATTGTGCTGTCGCATTGTGGTGTAGCTCCATCAGATACTTTAGCCGGTGTTCACTGTGAATGCGCTCCTTTTCACCTGGCTTTTTTGTCGCATGCTCATCGACCATAAGTTTGACGAGACGCTCGCGCTCTTCATGGTATCGACGCTGCTGCTCCAGGAGCGTCTCCATATTGCTTATTTATCACAAAATATGTTTACTTGCAAACGAAAACACAAATTTTCACCAAATAACGTGTGTACATACGTATATTAGAGCCGCATTACTAGCATCGATGATAGAGGTGGGTTGTTTTATTTACTATCGATAAGCAAAATAAGAGCAATTACATATAGATTATTATCGATAAGGTGCTGGAAAATATCGTTAATAGTCGGTTCGATTGGTTGTTACTGACGATAGTTGAGCACTTTAGAGCACTACACATCACGAAGTAAAAATCATATGATCGATTTGTGGTAGTGAAAATTTCAGACGACGAGCAGAAGGCACTCATACTGCAAGTATATTTTCGGTTCCGATGTGTCTCGTGTTAAATTGTTAATTAATGGACAATTTCTTTCGGGTTGTATAATTAGGAAGTTGATTGTAAAGTTACAAATTATTTCAGGCACGGTAGTACGTGAATTCCTTCGGAACTATTGAATTTCTATTTTGATTTTGTGGCGAGTGAGAAAAATCAGTCAAGATGGCTTTGAGCGATGCTGATGTACAAAAACAGGTAAATAACAAGTGTTCAACAAGAGATAATAATTACAGGAGTTTATAAAGAATGTGTCATTATTCAATGAACTTTTTCTCCAATTTAACATTAAAATTTCAATGCCAACAAGAAAGATGGCGAAGTCATGGGATTCTCGACGTAGTCATGTGAACTTTTGCGTGCAGCTTTGGCAGTCATCTCACATTTTTAAATCTAATCTGCATTGATGTTAAGTTTGTCAAGTGCGTCCAGCGCAAGTCCTAGCTAAAATTTAAAGTAAAATGTTTAATGAAATCTTTGCTTAATAGCTGAAAATATAATTTGTTCGAAATTTTACGCAAAAAGCTAAATTGCTTATTGGTCATGTGACACGCACTACACATAGGCAATGTGTAAAAGCGAGACAACTAGCACATCCAATACGCTGTAGTCGACACTGTCACACGACCAGGTTGTCAATGCACTAGCTGTGCCTTATCAATGCCATTGAGTAACTACGGAAAGTAAAAACATTGAAGTGCATATTTACTTTTTGTTCAACGTAACAGTGGGCCGGGCATAATGAAGTTGTTTAAATTAAGGGGTATGCAAACTTTAGCATGGTTAATTATAAGCACATAATCATGTGATTAGTTAAAACCCTTTACTTTGTAAATTCTTAGTTATCTCGCCCCACATACAGTGCATGTGAAAATAATTTAAACTCTTCTGATGTGATATTAAACAAACATTTAACTGCAAGCAATTAACTGTATTTTAACGTATTTTGTAGATCAAACATATGATGGCATTCATTGAGCAGGAGGCCAATGAGAAAGCCGAAGAGATCGATGCCAAAGCCGAGGAAGAGTTCAATATTGAGAAGGGACGTCTTGTCCAGCAACAGCGTCTCAAGATTATGGAGTACTACGAGAAGAAGGAAAAACAGGTTGAGCTGCAAAAGAAAATCCAGTCCTCAAACATGCTCAATCAGGCTCGCTTGAAGGTTACCCTTGAAATAACATAGATCTATTGATTTAAATACTCATTGGCAACTTTCTGCCTCCATTTAGGTGCTCAAAGTGCGTGAGGATCATGTGAGCAGTGTGCTCGATGATGCACGCAAACGTCTGGGTGAAGTAACCAAGAACGAATCCGAATACAAGACCGTTCTGGATAAACTGATCGTGCAAGGCCTGTATCAGGTGATGGAGCCTAAAGTAATCCTACGCTGCCGCGCTGCTGATGTGCCCCTGGTTCGGGATGTCCTCAAATCCGCTGCTGAGCAGTACAAATCCGCAATAAGACAGGAAGTTGAGCTGTTCATTGATGAGAAAGAGTATCTGGCAGCCGATACCTGTGGAGGTGTTGAGTTGTTGGCTTTGAATGGACGCATAAAGGTGCGTATTGAGGAACATCAACTAAGCCGGCAAGTTGTTTTTAATGTCCATGTCTTCATTTTATTTATTTGATTCAGGTGCCAAACACTCTGGAGTCCAGATTAGAGTTGATTTCACAGCAACTTGTGCCAGAAATTCGTAACGCCCTGTTCGGCCGCAATGTTAATCGCAAATTCACCGATTAAATTTTTTATTAAGTGCAAAACAAAACAAACCAATACCAACAACAAAGTTCAAGCTTATATAAACAACAACTACAAAAGGAGAAGAAAAAAAACAACAACACAACCCGATGAAGAAAACTCATACTCTTGAACTCATTTAACAAAAATTTGTGTCTATTAATTATAATTATTATTGCCGTTGTCTTTTTATAGTGAAACGAAGAGAGAAAAAAACAAATAACTTGGTCAGATGTGTAGGCTACCAAATTGTGTTATAAGTACTTACATATTTGCCAATAATTACAATATACCAACATATATATATTTTAGAGTATATTTCAACAGATAAATCAAGTTCTAAGTGCATTCAAATCAGTAAAAGAGTTTGTTAAAGTTTGTTTTTATGAACTAACCGGCGTAAACAGTTTAAGCTAATCATAATAACATTCCTCAACACTTTGCGATCCGTTTTTAGTTAATGTCAATGCAAATGCATTTTCTTTTTAATTAATTACTTTCCTTTATTTGTTTTTGCATTATTCTGTTCATTTTGTGTTATGCCTTTGTCTGTAATTTTTGTTGTACATTCTTTATTTTTGATTACTGATTATTTTTGTTATCCTGTTGTCTTAAGACATGTTACTCAATTGTTCAAATATGCAAAGTGCGGTGCAGCGGATCTATAAATTCTATATATTTTAAACATGTGCCACTTGCAAATTGCATGAACGCACAATCAGCATTATTGCCAACTTGCCACCGAAATATGCAAATATTTCTACTACTAATTTCGCTGGCTTCTTGGCAATGTGCGTTTGGTGCAATTGCAACTGGCACGTTGTTATGTATATATACGTATATTTAATAAGCCATTATTGCAGAAGAAAAAACATCAATGTCTGTTGTTGAAATCGATGAAAGTATAAAGTGCATACATACACAGTTACAATAAAAGTTAATGCACGCGTTCAGTTATCGAAGTATTGCCAAGTGGCCAAGTAGCTAAATTTGTTAAAACATATATAAATGCCCTAATGTTTTACCTGCTTCCAATTCCAAAATCATATTAAACATATATAAATATATGCATATACAAATATATAAAAATACTATAAATTTAGTGAAAAAAAAAAATGGAAATTAAAAGTCGCAATTTATTATTATGGCTGCCGCTGTTCATGCACTTTTGCACAATTTATATATATATATTAAAAATAAAAAACGCACGTTCATATCTGGCTCTAAAGAAAACAAAAACTATAAAATATAATTGTATTTTCAAATGTTTGCGTGTTCACGAAAATTAACTAAACAAGTTTAGCATACAACAAATACAATAAATGAAAATCCAATAGCATATGCATTATTACATATATAACATCGAGTAAAATGAAATACAAATGCAACAAAATTACTTTTAAACTTAAACAAAATTTATGTTGAATAAAAACAGTATTTCCAAAAACAAAACAAACTACCAATTTACCAACAAGTGTTCGTACTTTCAACAATCTGACGACCTTAAATAAAAAACTTGACCTTGTCCAATATCAACTAGGCAACTAGACGATAAAAGTCCCGATCACATGTCACATTTGGTCACTTCGAAGGAAATTTTTTTTAGTATGATCGAGGGACTTTTTATTTAAGGAAATTAAGATCAATCCTTTTGGGTGAAAAGCTCGATAAATCTGGTAAGATAAACTTCAATACTAGGCTAAAAGGAAAAACCCATTAGTTCCAAATGAAACAATGAAGATACTTTGTTTTACATTTGTTTATTTTTTAATTTGTATATATTTGTTAATGTGTATTTTTGTATTCCATGCACTTGCCGTTCTAATTCATTTTACACCCCCTCATCATTTCAATTGAGATGTATGGTTTCCCCAAGAATGTGTGTATGTTTTTCATCTGTTTCAAGATGGTCCGCTTGTATTTATCATCTTAGCTTGTCGGTCAAATATATGTGTATATAAATTGTGTATCGATGTCTAGTTGCATAAATTGCATTTACTATTTTTACCTAAAGTCCTGACTTAAAATCATTTCTTGCTGATTTTAACATAAGATTATTACATTGTATGTTATTTGTTATTGTTGCTGTTATTGGTTGTTCAGATGCAACTGAAATAACAAGATTTGTCGGTTCTTGCTTGTATATTATCTATATATATATATAAACAATTTGTCCTGTTTGGGTTTTCATTTCTTTTCTTATTTTTTTTGTTTTTGTTTTTTGTTTACATTTTCTGATATTCACTCAAATGTTGATCAAAATAAATAAATTTAACAATTTTAAGTGCACATTTTGAAATTGAGAAAGCAGTTTTGAAAAACTAGTTCAACTGTGTACAGTAAATTTCGAATTTTGCGGCTTGGTTTTCTCTTTCTCTCTCTTAATGTTGCAGAGTCCATGGGTCTTGTTAACATCTAGGAATATGTTGTTCCAAATGGGAGTGTAGTTCGGTTGGCTGTTGTTAATGCAAAATTTCTATATATTTAATGTTGATGGTGAATGGTGGCGTCTTCGTTCTAGCAATTTGTAATATTTGTTTGCCGAGATAATGAACTGCGCGCTCGATATATATGTTAAACGTCCAGTTTTGGTACCTCATCATCCTCTTCATCGGATTCTGGAAAGTATAGGAAAAAATAAAAACAGGAACTTTAATGTTTGATTCTTCTTTAAGTATGCATAACAAATAATTTGTCCAAACGATTATTGGCCAAATGTAACTATAATTAAGTTATATGGACACCCAATCATTCTTTTGCTCTTGCATGGTTTATAATGATGTGTTAACCATTTGGGATTACAATCTATAAAACGTAGAGTATGCGAAAAATAATATCCCTTTTAAAATATTAATCTGCTTGTCCAAACGATTATTGGCCAAATGTAACTATGATCAAGTTATATGGACACCCAATCATTCTTTTGCTCTTGCATACTTTATAATGATGTGGTAACCATTTTTGGATTACAATCTATAAAACGTAGAGTATGCGAAAAATAATTTCCCTCTTAAAATATTAATGTGCTTGTCTAAACGATTATTGGCCAAATGCATTCTAATCGTTTAGACTCATATTCTCATAGCAGAACTCTTGCACTTTCAAGATCAATGCCAATTCTGAACGATCAGTTGAGGCAAAGGCTTTCAATAGAGTGCAATATACCTTTAGATGACGCACAGCTTGGTCAGTGACAAGCTCCTCCTTTTTGTTCCACTCTCCCAAAGACATGATTGTAGACCAAATCTAAAACAACAGTACAATATTATAACCAATGCTTTTTGACCATATAATTTGAGCTTATTAAACACTTACAATAACAATTATCTCATGATCAGGAATGTTGGTACGTAGTGCAAACTCTTTAATGTCAGCAGTTATCTCATTGTGTGCCTTCTCGTCGTTAATATCATCGATGAGAGTTTGCTGCAGTTCACGTTTGGCCTCTTGGCTGGCCTGTGCCTTATGCAACTTAATGATCTCATTGAGTTCTTTGTCAAGAAAAACTTGTTTAAAATATTCCTCAGTACGTTTGTTTGGTGGGAAAAAGTCCATAAGTCTGCAAATTCAATTAAATTTGAAGTTTATCTTACCAGATTTATCGAGCTTTTCACCCAAAAGGATTGATCTTAATTTCCTTAAATAAAAAGTCCCTCGATCATACTAAAAAAAATTTCCTTCGAAGTGACCAAATGTGACATGTGATCGGGACTTTTATCGTCTAGTTGCCTAGTTGATATTGGACAAGGTCAAGTTTTTTATTTAAGGTCGTCAGATTATTGAAAGTACGAACACTTGTTGGTAAATTGGTAGTTTGTTTTGTTTTTGGAAATACTGTTTTTATTCAACATAAATTTTGTTTAAGTTTAAAAGTAATTTTGTTGCATTTGTATTTCATTTTACTCGATGTTATATATGTAATAATGCATATGCTATTGGATTTTCTTTTATTGTATTTGTTGTATGCTAAACTTTAGTTAATTTTCGTGAACACGCAAACATTTGAAAATACAATTATATTTTATAGTTTTTGTTTTCTTTAGAGCCAGATATGAACGTGCGTTTTTTATTTTTAATATATATATATAAATTGTGCAAAAGTGCATGAACAGCGGCAGCCATAATAATAAATTGCGACTTTTAATTTCCATTTTTTTTTTTCACTAAATTTATAGTATTTTTATATATTTGTATATGCATATATTTATATATGTTTAATATGATTTTGGAATTGGAAGCAGGTAAAACATTAGGGCATTTATATATGTTTTAACAAATTTAGCTACTTGGCCACTTGGCAATACTTCGATAACTGAACGCGTGCATTAACTTTTATTGTAACTGTGTATGTATGCACTTTATACTTTCATCGATTTCAACAACAGACATTGATGTTTTTTCTTCTGCAATAATGGCTTATTAAATATACGTATATATACATAACAACGTGCCAGTTGCAATTGCACCAAACGCACATTGCCAAGAAGCCAGCGAAATTAGTAGTAGAAATATTTGCATATTTCGGTGGCAAGTTGGCAATAATGCTGATTGTGCGTTCATGCAATTTGCAAGTGGCACATGTTTAAAATATATAGAATTTATAGATCCGCTGCACCGCACTTTGCATATTTGAACAATTGAGTAACATGTCTTAAGACAACAGGATAACAAAAATAATCAGTAATCAAAAATTTGTTTTTTTCTCTCTTCGTTTCACTATAAAAAGACAACGGCAATAATAATTATAATTAATAGACACAAATTTTTGTTAAATGAGTTCAAGAGTATGAGTTTTCTTCATCGGGTTGTGTTGTTGTTTTTTTTCTTCTCCTTTGTAGTTGTTGTTGTTTATATAAGCTTGAACTTTGTTGTTGGTATTGGTTTGTTTTGTTTTGCACTTAATAAAAAATTTAATCGGTGAATTTGCGATTAACATTGCGGCCGAACAGGGCGTTACGAATTTCTGGCACAAGTTGCTGTGAAATCAACTCTAATCTGGACTCCAGAGTGTTTGGCACCTGAATCAAATAAATAAAATGAAGACATGGACATTAAAAACAACTTGCCGGCTTAGTTGATGTTCCTCAATACGCACCTTTATGCGTCCATTCAAAGCCAACAACTCAACACCTCCACAGGTATCGGCTGCCAGATACTCTTTCTCATCAATGAACAGCTCAACTTCCTGTCTTATTGCGGATTTGTACTGCTCAGCAGCGGATTTGAGGACATCCCGAACCAGGGGCACATCAGCAGCGCGGCAGCGTAGGATTACTTTAGGCTCCATCACCTGATACAGGCCTTGCACGATCAGTTTATCCAGAACGGTCTTGTATTCGGATTCGTTCTTGGTTACTTCACCCAGACGTTTGCGTGCATCATCGAGCACACTGCTCACATGATCCTCACGCACTTTGAGCACCTAAATGGGGGCAGAAAGTTGCCAATGAGTATTTAAATCAATAGATCTATGTTATTTCAAGGGTAACCTTCAAGCGAGCCTGATTGAGCATGTTTGAGGACTGGATTTTCTTTTGCAGCTCAACCTGTTTTTCCTTCTTCTCGTAGTACTCCATAATCTTGAGACGCTGTTGCTGGACAAGACGTCCCTTCTCAATATTGAACTCTTCCTCGGCTTTGGCATCGATCTCTTCGGCTTTCTCATTGGCCTCCTGCTCAATGAATGCCATCATATGTTTGATCTACAAAATACGTTAAAATACAGTTAATTGCTTGCAGTTAAATGTTTGTTTAATATCACATCAGAAGAGTTTAAATTATTTTCACATGCACTGTATGTGGGGCGAGATAACTAAGAATTTACAAAGTAAAGGGTTTTAACTAATCACATGATTATGTGCTTATAATTAACCATGCTAAAGTTTGCATACCCCTTAATTTAAACAACTTCATTATGCCCGGCACACTGTTACGTTGAACAAAAAGTAAATATGCACTTCAATACACATATGTTTTTACTTTCCGTAGTTACTCAATGGCATTGATAAGGCACAGCTAGTGCATTGACAACCTGGTCGTGTGACAGTGTCGACTACAGCGTATTGGATGTGCTAGTTGTCTCGCTTTTACACATTGCCTATGTGTAGTGCGTGTCACATGACCAATAAGCAATTTAGCTTTTTGCGTAAAATTTCGAACAAATTATATTTTCAGCTATTAAGCAAAGATTTCATTAAACATTTTACTTTAAATTTTAGCTAGGACTTGCGCTGGACGCACTTGACAAACTTAACATCAATGCAGATTAGATTTAAAAATGTGAGATGACTGCCAAAGCTGCATGCAAAAGTTCACATGACTACGTCGAGAATCCCATGACTTCGCCATCTTTCTTGTTGGCATTGAAATTTTAATGTTAAATTGGAGAAAAAGTTCATTGAATAATGACACATTCTTTATAAACTCCTGTAATTATTATCTCTTGTTGAACACTTGTTATTTACCTGTTTTTGTACATCAGCATCGCTCAAAGCCATCTTGACTGATTTTTCTCACTCGCCACAAAATCAAAATAGAAATTCAATAGTTCCGAAGGAATTCACGTACTACCGTGCCTGAAATAATTTGTAACTTTACAATCAACTTCCTAATTATACAACCCGAAAGAAATTGTCCATTAATTAACAATTTAACACGAGACACATCGGAACCGAAAATATACTTGCAGTATGAGTGCCTTCTGCTCGTCGTCTGAAATTTTCACTACCACAAATCGATCATATGATTTTTACTTCGTGATGTGTAGTGCTCTAAAGTGCTCAACTATCGTCAGTAACAACCAATCGAACCGACTATTAACGATATTTTCCAGCACCTTATCGATAATAATCTATATGTAATTGCTCTTATTTTGCTTATCGATAGTAAATAAAACAACCCACCTCTATCATCGATGCTAGTAATGCGGCTCTAATATACGTATGTACACACGTTATTTGGTGAAAATTTGTGTTTTCGTTTGCAAGTAAACATATTTTGTGATAAATAAGCAATATGGAGACGCTCCTGGAGCAGCAGCGTCGATACCATGAAGAGCGCGAGCGTCTCGTCAAACTTATGGTCGATGAGCATGCGACAAAAAAGCCAGGTGAAAAGGAGCGCATTCACAGTGAACACCGGCTAAAGTATCTGATGGAGCTACACCACAATGCGACAGCACAATTGCGTGAATTGTATGAGGACAAGGACAATGAGCGAAAGGCTGAGATAGCTGCACTATCGGGACCAAATGAGTTCAATGAATTCTATGCACGCCTTAAGCAAATTAAACAATTTTATAAATCCCATCCAGCCGAAGTGAGTGTTCCGCTTTCCGTAGAGTTTGACGAAATGATCAAGGTTTACAACAATCCCGATGATATGAGCGCCTTAGTCGAGTTTACCGACGAGGAGGGCGGCGGTCGCTATTTGGATCTCAACGAATGCTATGAGATCTATTTGAATTTGCGCGGAGTTGAGAAATTGGATTACATAACGTACCTCATGTCCTTCGACCATGTCTTTGATATACCACGTGAGCGCAAGAATCGCGAGTATCGCAAGTATATTGAGACGCTTAACAATTATCTACACAGCTTTATACTGCGCATTCAACCGCTACTCGATCTTGAGAGCGAACTGGTTAAAGTTGAGCTAGATTTCCAGCGCCAATGGCTGCAGGGCACCTTCCCTGGCTGGTCCTTGAAGGAGACAGAGTCGGCGCTCGCCAATACTGGCGCACATTTGGATCTGAGCGCCTTCTCAAGCTGGGAGGAGCTGGCATCTCTGGGCTTGGATCGCCTCAAGTCGGGCTTGGTTGCTCTGGGCTTGAAATGTGGTGGCACCTTGGAAGAGCGTGCCCAACGTCTATTCACCACTAAGGGCAAGAGCACTCTGGATCCCGCTCTAATGGCAAAGAAGCCAAGTGCGAAAAATGCCAATGCGCAAACACGCGAGAATGCACGCAACAAGGAAATTGCCCAGCTGGAGGCGCTGCTCTACAAATACGCTGAACTGCTGTCCGAACAGCGAGCGGCTACCAAGGAGAATGTGCAACGCAAACAGGCACGCACCGGGGGTGAGCGAGATGACAGCGATGTTGAGGCCAGCGAATCGGATAACGACGATGATCCCGATGCAGACGATGTGCCATTCAACCCCAAGAATCTGCCCCTTGGCTGGGATGGCAAGCCCATACCATATTGGTTATACAAGCTGCACGGTTTGAATATCAGCTACAATTGTGAAATTTGTGGCAATTTCACCTACAAGGGTCCCAAAGCATTTCAACGTCACTTTGCCGAATGGAGACATGCGCACGGAATGCGTTGCCTGGGTATTCCAAATACGGCGCATTTTGCAAATGTCACACAGATTGAGGATGCGATTACGCTGTGGGAGAAACTAAAGTCGCAAAAGCAAAGCGAACGCTGGGTAGCCGATCAGGAGGAGGAGTTTGAGGATTCGTTGGGCAATGTTGTCAATCGTAAGACATTTGAGGATTTGAAACGACAGGGATTGCTTTGAAAAGTAGCAGTTTTATATAAGTCTCATGTAATCATTTAACGCTTAATATACACCTTTTTAAACACAAAACATACATTATTATTAGAATAAAAATCTAACAAATTTATTAACACTTTGCGCAAGCTTCAATAATTACAATCAATTAGTAGTCAACTGCTTAAATGGGCAACCATTTTGAGACCCACTTTGTCAACAGTTGCCAAGGGCAGAAGGAGTATTTTACGCTGTTCCAGCTGCTCCGAACTTCCAGGCGCTTGCACCCATGGAAATTCCTGATACTGCGACTCGTGACTTAGTTGAGTGAAAGCTGTTTGTGTTGTATGGATATGTATTTTAAAATTGGCGTCATTTCCCAGTTTTGGCAATTGTTTAACGCGTTCTGCCAATTTGTACAAGGCAGCGCTTAGTTGTTGTTCGTAATCAATTAGATATTGATCTTGTTTTTGCTGTTCCCTCGCTGTGACAGGTTGGATTTCCAGCATGTAGCGTTCCATGTGCTCCGATTTGTTTGCATATATTATGACTTCCAGTTTTATTTGCTGCATGCGATTCTGTAGCATATGTTGCACTGTTTTAAGCACATTTGCAAGATATGAGTTTAATGCCGGGAAGGCAACAATATATACGGGCGTATTGTAGACGCGACGTTTTTTAAATATTTGCGGTGGATAAACGCCGCGTATGTATAGTATGTGATTTAAAAATACTTCAATTGCCTCCACATGTATGGCAGTAATGTCTTCCGGTTCCATTTTTATTCCAACTTATGAAAACCATTTCATTAGCGGCTGTAAACAAAAACAATGTAAGGTACTAAAAAATCTCATTTAAAATAATGCAAATCGGTCACACTGTTTTGCAATCTGTGAGCAAGTTTTAGTTGTTTGGTACGTCGAAATATTAGACTTTTCTTGTTAGTTTCTGTTGTTTATTTAAATTGCTTTTAAAAAAATATTTGCTGTCAAATTAAGCAACTAAAGCAGATGCTGTGCTAGATTCGTATTTCCAATTTGGTGGCAGTACGCTCTTTGTCTTGTAGTAGCGGGCCAGACGATGAATTCTAGACTCGACCAGAATTAAATGGAATTTGCCGTCTTTATCCTTGCGACTGCGTTCCAAGTGCTTGCGGATGGCAACTGCCTTCTTGATCATGTGATACAAATCCTCGGGAATGTCGGGTTTAAGGCCAACTGCTTTCATGATACGCAGGATTTTGTTTCCATTAACAAAACGAACTTGGGCAACGCCATGAGAATCACGCAAAATGATACCTACGATACAAAATGTTAATTAACATAACCTCAAACTACAAGCATAAACAATATTTACCAATTTTGGATGGTGTCAATCCCTTTTTGCCTAGCTTCTTAATCTGTTCCTTAACATCCTCGGCATTAAGTTTTAGCCACGATGGCACCGAGCGTCTGTAGGGTAGAGCTGATTGGGAAATACCCTTGCTGCAAATACATAAATCGTAAATGTTAACATCTTTGGCGAATAACAATAATATAAGCGACAAGTGTTTTCGTAGACATGTGCTTGCCTTCATTTTCCACTTGTGGACAAATGTTCGCGTGTAGTGCTTGTAAATGAACAATTGCTCATGTTTTTATACAGAAGGCAGCCAAATTACACGTAAACTCTTGCTGAATAAACAATCGAACGTTTATTTACCCTGGTGCGTGCATACGACCCATGTTGACCGCTTGGTTTTAGTTACCAAAAAGAATGTGGAGAGTTTTACAACACCAAAATGAGTGAAAAGTCTACACTGGTCAGAGTTGCTAATTATCGATTGTCGATTATAACGATGTTTAAAGGGAATTAATTCTAATCGTGTTGCTGTTTTATGAAAAGTGAGCTACTTTCTCTTGTTTTTAAAATATGTTTAATTACGAATATAGTTTCCTGGCCTAACAAGAATCTAGTGTCAAATGCTTACAAGTATTCT
>JAWNNR010000575.1:0-38583 GCA_035044725.1 Scaptomyza caliginosa
ATTATTTACCTCTACTTCGTTCAGTTGGTGTTTGCTGAAGCAAGACCGACAGCTTGTGTGCGCGTGTGTGCCTTGCTGTACAGAAGTATTGCAACTAGGACAATGCATCGGACTTAGTGCCTGCAAGAGAGTATATGGATACATGAGGTGTCGGTACTTTGCTTGTGGAGGTTGCTCTCGGAATGCGACGCCGCTCCATGGCTTTGGGTACGTCCTGCTCCAGACTCTTTTTTCTTTTTCTTTTTGCTTGATTTTGAATGTGATGCTGACTCTCTTTCTCTCCCACTCTTTCGTATTGGTGAGGTGTGGAGGAAGGGGGCTGGCTGGCGAGGAAGGGAGAGGTATTCTGATGGGTATAGACTGTTTGGCAAGGATGGGAAAGGAGCCATTCGTCGCAATGATGGTTCTGACACAGAGGCATCCATACCGTGTGGTGCGAGACGTGTGAGGAATTCATTTTCAGTGTTTTTTTTTTTTTTAGTGTGGTGGAGTAGCCTCTTGTCACTACGTGGTATCGGTGTGGTTGTGTGTCACGCTAGCGCATAGTTGCCTTCGCTCCTCTCTCTTGGGTTGCTTCCTTGCGTTGCTCTCCGTCTCGCTCTCTCTTAAGTCCTTCTCAATTCGTTCTTCTTTCTCCCTCCTTTTGTTTCTTGTGAGCTTCACTTTGCTAGTGTTCACAGCGGGCGACTTCTAAGCATCTCTAGTTCTTTCCATCCTCGTTTGTCACAAAAAGAAGAAAATAGTTTATACGATAAAGGCACATATACATCTATACACTTTTTTTTTGTGTGTAGAGGTAGTGTTCATTACCATCTACGCCGCACCGACTTGCAGGAGGCAGAGTACCATCGAGCTCACACGACCGTGCGGTATCTTCGCTGATACAGGCGTTCCACTTGTTCTCAAAACGAGGCAAGCCAAGTGGCAGCGTGGAGGGAGAGAACACACCAAGTAGTCGAGAGGGATCTGAGCTCCCATAGGTTTCTGATTGTTCTCTTTCTTTTTCGTTTCTTTGCGTCTCTTTCGTGCGTTCACAGGACCAGAGATACCTGCACACAGAGCGCTTTGCTTTTCTATATATTTTTGTTTTCTTTTTTTCGTTGGCAGCGTGGTACTTGCTTTTTTTTTTTTTTGAATATATAAATATAGATATATAGATATACAATTATTTATACATAGAGACATATATACACGGGAGCGTGGCGAGCGAAGATTCGAAAGAGACTGCTTTATAGACGTCTATAAAAAGATCGTTCTACAGCGACAATACGAAATTCGACAACAGCAACAACCAAAACAGAAGTGTCCAAGCAGGGAGGAAAGAGAGACATCCGAGTAGTGAGACCTTTGTCAATTCTCTGTGCTTCCTTTTGTTTTTCAGTACCTGTATTTCTGTCATCTCTTGGCATTCCGTTTTTTTTTTTCCGCAGTATTCCACAAAAGACGAAGAAAAAAAAAAAAAAAGAAAACAGCAACAACAATCTCTTTAGAACTCTTATCCATACAAGCATATCTATATCTATATATATAGAAGAGCAGCCAGAAAGCTGCAAGGAAACGAACTACAAACAAACACGCACAAAAAAACAACAACCACAAAAAGACACCACAATATACACCCACACTCACATATATCGCTACCCCTTCCTCTCTCTATTCTCTCTCTCTCTATTATATCTATATCTATATATACTCTACTACTGCTTCTCTTAATCTTTTCCCCTTTTTTGTTTTGAGGTGTGTAGCAGATCGGCATTTCTGAGGGCAGAACTTGCGAACTCGGGCGTAGGATCCCTGGAGGGAGGCAGATCATACAAAAAAGAGAAAGGCACCACCCACGCTCACCCAGATACACACAGACTCACACACACATATATATATATATATATATATATATGCAGCGGAAATCACCACTGCGATCCACGTAGAATATACAACATCATCAACGAATATTGTGTACATAAGTATCTCTAAGTACTCCCCTTTGCTGCACTTATTGTGCTCTGGGTGTTTTGTTTTGCGCGTTTCTCTTGAGTGCTTCACTCTTTTTCGAAAGACCTCTTGTGCTCCTTCATTGGTGTCGCAACAGACAGCTGCTGGAGTAGTAGCGAGGCACAGCAGAGGGGAGGGAAGCATACATCTACAAGGACGATGACTTGTCCTCGAAAGACGGCTGGCGCGTGGATGCTGCTGGCTCCGACGCTGCTGGCACTACTGTTGTTGGCTTCGTGCGCCAATGCGGGTTCCGTCTCTTCGATTGTGGAGTTGACGCCGAAGGAGCCCACCTTGGACATCCCCTTCTTCGCGACCACGTCCATTTCCATTGACAAAACCCTCTATATCTCGACCAGCAAGACATGCAACCCGTCAAATGCCCTCTCTGATATCTGCACGGTTGGCAAGAACACCGGCAGTGTGTACTACAACTCGTCGACGTGTGTCTTCACCGTCACGAGTGCGAGCCTGGGGATTTCTCAATCGCTGCCGGAGGCCGTTCCACCACTGTACTGGTGCAGCAGCGCCACTGGCACGACCTATGCCGAGGAGCTCATCGTGCATCGCGTGTTGGTGACCCCTGCCTACACCTTCCACAACAGTTACATGACAATTACTCTTAGCTCCAACGTCCCTGTCGGCTCGATGGTCGGCATTTACGGCACTGAGGATTGTCGGTACTTGGCAACTGGAACGGCCCTCGTCTCTCTGACGGAGGAGCGGCAGCTGCCGATTAACCTCGCCACCGGTAACGCCGGCTATGCTTGCATTTCGATCCCGACGGTGCTGGGCTACACGATGCCGCTGACCTCGCGTGCGGTGGTCCGCGTGGCAACGAGGTACCATATGTTCACCGAGAGCGGGTTCCGCGGCAGGGAGGTGACCTTCAGAGCCGATGCCTTCTTCGCGGCCTTTTCCATCTCAACCCACCCGTATTGCCTCACACTGGCGCAGCCGCCCGTCACAGCGACCATCGGCACTTCCAGCAACGCGATCATCACTGCACAGAAGGGCGTGTACTACTTCTGTGGCGTCACGTTGGCTGGCAGCGGCTACCAGAACGTGTTCGTGCCTTCCATCGAGAACTTCACTGTGCACGAGTACGGTATTCAGCCGCGGCACCTCTACTCCGGTCGTGAGACGGCGATGACGTTCTCCCTCGACGCGGTGGAGGAGGGCGTGATGTTTGAGGTGGCCCTCTTTGCGTCACGGGATTGCAACGTTGGTCTGCCAATGGCTGGCTGGTCCGCTACGCCGCGGTGGACGGTGATGTCCGTCGGTACGTTCTACCCCTGTGTGCGAAAGGCCAGCGACCCGAACAACACTGTCGAGATTGCCCAAGTGATCAAGGTCACACTGCCCCCATCCATCACCTTCTCTCGAGTGCCGGCGATCCGTGGGCTGGCGCAGGAGGCCACGATCAGCCGCAACGGTAACAAGGAAGGCGCCTTGACGGTTGGTATTTCTTCCAGCAGCGACTGCTCGTCCTTCATCGCCACGGCCACCTCCTCGAAGACCGACTCCGTCGTGAACTTCCTCGTGGGTCAGGAGTTTCCTTCCTCGGTGACCTACTGCATCTCGAACCTTGGCAACATCACCGGCCCTACGGAAGGCGTGGAGCCCGACGCGGAGTCCTACATCTACAACTACAACCTCGGGTCGGTGAATGTGCGCGCCTACGACCTCACGTATCCACCGCTGCGGACGAACACGGAGATATCGATCGGCCTGGACACGAGTGTGGAGCTGAGGGTTGGGTCATCGCTGAAGCTGGTACCGACGACGGACGGCACGGAGTGCAACAGCCCGATGGAGAGCACGGACCAGAACATCTTCGACGTCAGCGGCGTGACCACCGCCGTGACCCCTGTGTACTTTGATCAAGCCGGCCAGTGGAGTCTCTGCGTGCGCGAGCCTGGTGTGCTGGATGGCACCTACACGTCCATGCGAACCCTCATGGTCTACGGCGACGCCGTGGCCCGCCCGTCGGCGGTTGTGACGGGTCTCCCGACGGTGCTGACGGTGAGTGGCATCCCCGGATCGGCGCCGGTGTACCTGACGGACGCTGACGAGTGCAGCGACTCTGCGAATCGCGTTGGCAGTGGCGTTGCCTCGGTCAGTGGCGTTGCCTCGGTGACGGTCACTGCGCCAGAGGCAGGGACGCTTCTGTTCTGCGTGGGGTACCGCGGGGAGAGCCCCGAGGAAACGGCGAGCAACGACTGGATAGTCCTTCCCGCTGGCACAATCGAGAGCGACTACCCTGTGGTGTACCCGTCGACGGTGGTGGCGGGCTACACGTCTCGCTTGGTGTACATTGTACCGGACTCGATGCTGCTGGTTGGGAGCATGGTCTACATGGTGAACGATACGGCGTGCTCCAGCACGATGCCACTTGACTCTGTGCAATTGCCCATCGTTGCTGGCGGGACGTCGGAGGAGATGCCCTACAGTACCTACACGCCGTCCGTGCGCATTACCGGCACCATGTACACCGTTTGCGTCGGTCTGCCTGGCACCTTTGTGTCCGCTGGTACCGTTTATGTGACGTCTGAGCTGACCATGACGACTAACCCGACCTATCCGGCGCAGAACCTGCCCGCCAGAGTCACCTTCTCTGGCGAACCCTTCAATGCGGTGGCGCCAGACTCGTTCATCATCATCCCAGAAAGCAAGGACTGCAGCTCCGACTTGAGGGATGTCACGGTGTATGCCTCCGGCTCCCTTGACACCTACACCGGCGATACCGAGACATTCATCGCCCCTGCGGTGAAGAAGACAACGCAGTTCCACATCTGCGTGGCAAAGGTTGTCTCGATCTACAACAGCCGGATGGGCTACACCTACGGCGGCATCATCACCGTCTACCCGTTAACCGCTCTGTCAAAGTATGCCCAATCTGGTGCAACAAATCAGCTGCATTACTGGCCGGTCGTGAGCGGCACTACCCTCTACCTGACCCCCTGCGCTGGCGAAAGCTGCGATGCATCGAGGGCGAACGATGCCTGCACCTCAGCATCCAGCGCGAAGTACTTCACCTCCATCTCTGCAAAGCTCACCGCACCGACCGGGTCCTACTTCCTTTGCCAGGTCGCGAGCAACGAGAACACGGTGGCTGGCTCCAACACCACCATTACCGTTGTCACGAAGTGGACGCTGACGACAACGTCCGACCCGGAGAGGTGGAAGCAGTACAAGACGTTCGACATCACGCTGACTGGCGGGGCAGCGGCGGACCCCTCTGCGACCTATACCTACTGGGTGGTGCCAAAGAATACCGAGTGCTCGAGCACGAGCAGTGGATCGGGACAGGTGTTCACCGGCTTGCCGGCCGTCTCTACGATGACTGTCACGGACGTGTCGCCGATGCAGTCAGTTCACATCTGCCTGATCATGTCGCCATACGATACCTACAGCCTCCTGGAGGGATATCTGAGCTACTACATGTCCCCCTACGCCTTCATCGCTGACGAGCCCACCACTATCACATCCGTCGGAGAGGAAGGGTCGAGGGTGATGATGTCGTCAATGGCAGACTGCTCCACCACGGTCGTCGGTGGAACTGCGCAGGGGCTCTCCGCATCGCGCACGGCGACCTTCACGATCAGCAGCTGCGGCCTCAATTCTCAGGTGCCGGCGGTATACTACTGTGAAAAGGCCGGCGGCGCGACGACGTACAGCACGCGGGGAAAAATGGGGCTGCTGCGCCGTTCTGGCTGCGCTGGTGCTCTCGGTGCGAGTATCTCGATGGTGCAGGTGGCGCCATCTCATGCCTTCTCGAGCTACGGCATCGATGCGACCTACATGTTCCGGCCATCTCTCTCCACGTCTGCATCCTGTATGACCTTCCTGCCGAGCAACACGAGCTCCCTGGGCTACTCCCCCACGGTGGAGGAGTCGGCGAACTTCT
Source organism: Scaptomyza caliginosa (assembly GCA_035044725.1). NCBI lineage: Eukaryota > Metazoa > Arthropoda > Insecta > Diptera > Drosophilidae > Scaptomyza > Scaptomyza caliginosa. The sequence continues at coordinate 5,903 of JAWNNR010000575.1, forward strand.
TCGTGTGCGTCACTGTGGCCGACTCCGCCACGTGGTTCACCACGTCTACCCCGACGTTCAATGTGCTGAACTGGGCTGTTTCCCCATCGACCGTCATCAGCCGCTACAACCAGACCATTGGCGTCGCCGTCACCACACCCATCTCGCTCAACTACCGCGCACCGTCGACCTCGACGTTCTTGGATACCTCGAGTAGCTGCACCACCGCCTACAGCAGTGCGGAAGGGCTTGCCGCCGCGACTTCCTCGACCACCTACACCTCCATCGGCGTCAACGGCTTCGTCTACGTTTGCACGAGTCGGCAGTCCACGCGGGCCACGGCCGTCGCCGTCGCCATCGCGAAGTTCCTCGTTGTCACTCCCCCTACCATCGTGGAGATGGAGCCGGCGGTGGTGCGCAGCTATCCGTTCTCGATGCAGCTGGAGGTGGGCAGCTACGGTGGGGTGTCGCCGTTGTACTCGATGGTGAACGGCGTGGATGCAAGCTACACCTACTCCTCGTACTACATGAGCAGCGACCGCTCCGTCTACCTATCCCGGGACTCGTGCGCCAGCGTGCTGAACATGACCACCTCCATGACAGTGGGCTCGAACGGCATCGTGTCGTTCTCGACCAGCGGGATGGACGCCCAGCTGGTGACGGTGTCTGTGTGTGCCGGCACTCCTGCTGGGGCTGCTCTGGTGGTGGAAGTTGACGTGGCGCCGGATAAGGTGTACCCGGCCATGTTCGTGACGGGATCGATTTCGAACATCTACGCTCCGTTGAGGCCCAACACGAACTTCCAGCTGAGCAGTTCCAACAGCAAGTGTGACGTGATGGCCGACTTGGCGCCGTTCTCCACTGATGCGAAGGGCCATGGCGTGTTGAACCTGATGCTGCAGCTGCAGAAGATCCCCGCCCCGGTTGGTACCTACACCCTGTGCTACGTGGGGGATTCCTCCACCATGACACCTCACTCAACGATCCAGCTGGTGGACCCCGTGCACTACGGCATCCGAGGCGACACCTATATTGTGGGCGTCCCAAGTGTGGCTGAGCTGACGGATGACCTCACCGTTGCCTCGCTCATCGCGGGCTTCAGCAGCACCGCTGACTGCACGTCCATCTCGACGACCTACGGCAGCTGGTCGACGGTGACGGCCTCGACGATCATGGTGTACCCGACCAAGTCGATCACCGGGCTCTACTTCTGCGCCACAAACAACGTCAACAAGACCATCACTGCCATGCCCAGAAGCCCGCGCAGCATTAAGTTTGTCACTTCGAGCATCAGGAGCCCATCCGGCGGCTGGGATGTGTGCACGACCTACAGCATCGACAGTTGCTACTACCCTGGTACGCTGGTCCCGTCCTCGCGCTATGTCATGGCGGTCACCCACGGTAATTGCTGCAGCGAAGCTGCTCGCGCCAATGTGGTGGGCAGCAGCATGATGTCCCACACCTGCAGCATGTCGCTGGACCGCGAGAAGGCCTCCCGCTACGACGCCAACACGAACTTCTCGCTCTGTGTGTGGGACTCGACCGACGCCACCGCGTGTGCCACGCTGGACTCCTTCACCGTGGCGACCGATTGCATATCCAAGGTTGTGACGAAGACCAGCGGGTCTCTCAGCACCGGCGCGCTGGTGGGCATCATCGTTCCGTGCGTGATCATTGGCCTGCTTCTTCTTGCGCTGCTGCTGTGGCTGCTGTGGATATGCTGCTGCCGTCCCCGCCTGGTCAAGGACATTACGCAGCGCCAGATCGTGTCCATGGGTGCCGATGGCTACAGCACGCTCTTCTCGCGCTACCCGTCCATGTACACGCACAATCCCTCTGGCATCCACCCGATGCTGTACTATCCCGGGTCGATCTCTGGCCAGTATATGAGCCGCTCTGCCTCCAACTTTTTTGGTGGCTGCAGCGATGACAGCTGTATGATGCTGGAGCAGATCGAGGACGACGAGCGCGATCAGGTGGTGCTGCAGGAGGCCGTTCCCGCTATAACATGCGGTTGATGTTCAACGAGGGTATGGAGCGCATCCTCAGCGGGGAGAAGAACGACAGCGTGGACATGGGCTACGAGCTGGTTGACGAGACGGCGATGTATCCTGAGGGCTCTGCGCAGCCGGAGATTCGCCGGGTGGAGAGCCTCGACTTCACGGACATCGACGTGGAGGGCCGCAGTGCCGCCATCGCGATCGGGGGGGCCGACTTTGGCCCGTCGTCCGCCATCACTGCAGCAGCGCTGCGCCACAGCCGCGACGTGCGCCACGGGCAGCCGGACGACGCCCACGTGGAAGCGGCGTGCGGCGACGGCGACTCGCCGAGCCACTCGCGGCCTGACACGCCTGCCTCCCACGAGTCGGTGCTGACGATGGACGACTTCGACGGGCAGGGTGGCGTGGACCACGGCTTCGTCGAGGAGGACAAGATGCTGCGGTCCCGCCGGCAAACCGTGCGCTGCGTGCCGAGTACAGGGGACGGCAGCCAACGCCCCAGCTCCGGCGGCCGCGGGCTGCTTGACACCGTCGACGCCCCGGGCGACGCGGAGGCCATCGCGATGACGTCGGAGTACGCTCCGCTCAGCGTGATGAGCGGGAGGGCGTTTCCGGCTGCTGAGGGCGTGACAACCGATTCGACGGGCTTCCAGCGGTCGCCTGCTGGGCGAGACGTGTCCGAGGGCATTTTGACCGGTGGCACTTTCGCGGCCGCCCACGCCGCCGCCGCTGCCGCTGCCGCTGCCGCCGCTGAGGCGGAGCTGCTGAGCTTCACGACGACGCAGCGGTTCCACGACGACAAACGGTTTCTCCTTGAGCAGGAGGAGGCCCGCCGCCAGCGCTTGCTGAACTGGGAGGAGGAGAGCCGCTACCAGATGGTGCAGAGTGAGCTGAACGCCTACAACTCCCTCCGCAGCGAGGGCGGCTCCAACCCCAATGTACTCAACCGCCCGGTGTCGTGGGACCCCAACACCGAAAACGTGCCGAATGCCCATCGCATCGAGAACAGCGACGACGCCGAGCGCGTGATCTCGTATCAGGCGCCTCGTGTGCCAACGCGTCAGCCAGCCCTGCTGTCGGCTCATCGCCCACAGGTGCTGCAGAAGGCTGCCCTGAAGATGGCCTCCAATGACAGGGAAATCTCGCCTTCGCAGTGGAAGACGCGGAGGAGCCGTGCCGGCGCGCAGAACGGCGGCTCAGATGGCCGGCAGGTGAGCATCGACGAGGATGAGAACGACTAGGGCCGACACCATCGGGATGCTGATGTATTCAGGGACGCCCTTGTGTCTTTCTGTTGGTGTACATGTGTGTGTGTGTGTGGGCGTTAGGCTGGCTAGTCCGTCACCAGAGGTCAATACAGCAGTGTTCTCTACATTTGGTGGTGTTGGTGCTGATTTTGTATTTTTTTGTGACGTCCCCCCCCCTCCATTGTTTTTTTTTTTTTTTTTTGAGACTCGCTTTGTTTTTTTTGTTTCTTTTAGGTTTTTTTTTTTTTTCGTCGAATTGCTTCGTGACGTATCGATGGTAGAATAGACTTATAGACTGACGTAACACGTCGTACATATACATATTGAAGTAAATATAGATATATAGAGAGATATAGAGAGAGGTGGCACCTCACATCCCCCCCCCCCCCTCCATTATTCCTAGATACGTATAGATAGATCCCTACTCCTCTTTTTTTTTTTTTTCCCCCTTTCGAATGAAGAAGAAAAAAAAAGAACAGGTCCTCTTTTTACTCTTCTCTCTCTTGGGAAGCCATGATAGAAAAGTATCCACATACAGACGCCTTTTTTTTTTTCTCTCTCAATGAGCCCTACAGCAAGTGGGCTGAGGCGAACTCCACCGTCCGCTGGGAAACGACACTCTGCTACCCTTGAGTAAAGGAGAGAGAGAGAGAGAGATATGATGATGATGATAACAGTACTGCTGTGAAAGGTCCGCAGATTAAATCGTATTGGTTATACCGCCCACTTTTTTTTTTTTTTTACTTTTTGTATTTCAAAAAAAAAAAGGGAAAAAGTACATCAATCTATTGATATAGAGATATATAGACGGATAGATTGAGGGAGTAAGAATTAAACAACACCCACCCACCCACCCACACACACACATAGCAGTACTTCTACTACTACTGCTACTAACTCATTACGGCTGTGGCGATGACAGTCTGCCTTTCACTCACTTTCTCTCTCTCTCTCTCTTTCAGTGATTTTCACGTTTACTTTATATTGAGTACCCCACTTGTGATGCTTTCCCATCGTCGAGCTTCTTTCTTTGTTTTGTTTCATCTTATCCATGTCCCCCTCCCTTCTGCCTCATTTTTCAAATGCTTTTTTTTTTTTTTTGCTCTTTTAAACGTGCTTGATTTCTTATTATGGTTATGGACTGTTCTAATTTACAATGCTTCGCGATCGTGATGACTACTTCGTTGGTCCACCGCCTACTGGCGCAGCGCCTGGCGGACACCGTTCCACTGCTTCGCTCTCTCTCTCTCTTTGTTTTGCTCTCGTTTTTTTTTTTTTTTCTAAATATCAAAAAAAGATTGTTTTCGTAACAATACTAAGAAGTAAGGAGGACGAGCGAAGAGAGAGAGAGAGAGGTGTTCATAGCCGGAGAGGGATGAGATGGTATTGGCCGTCGCGTCGATGTGAGAAAAGGAGGGGGGGGGGAGAGAGAGAGAGAGAGCTATGTCACATCTGCCCTCCCCCCCCCTTACTGTGAGCGAGTGGGGGAGGCGGAGGTGTAGGTGTGAGGATTCTTTCCACTATCCTACCACACACGCAGTTTTTTTCCTTTTGTCATTCCCTCTTGGTTTTTGCCTAGATGGGGGTGTATATAGCTATGAACGTTCTGCTTTTTTTTTTTTAAATGCTACTCTGTCCCCACTCTCCCTCCCTCTCTGGATCTAAAAAGATCCACTCACTCACTCACTCACACTCATACATAAATACATATATATCCATGCTCTTCGGCTTTTATTCGTAGACTTGTGTGCATCCCTTTTTCCCTAAAAGGTCCGAGTAACAACGGGATGAAAAGACGAAAAGGGAAACTAAAGGGAGTGAATTTACCTTCTTTCCCCCCTTTTCTTTTTTATAGTATTGCTTTGTTTCACCTACACTCCCATCATCCATTCCCTTTTTTCTCTCTTTACAGTCATCCATCTAAATACATCTCTATGTACATACCTACATGCATACATGTGTAAGTATGTCTGTGCTGGTATTGGTGTGTATGAGAGGGAGGGAGGCTGAGAGACAGAGAGAGAGAGAGAGAGGGAGAGAGAGAGCACGTCCCAGGTCTGTTTCTCTTTCCTTGCTCTCCTCCTCCTTTTCATTTTCCCTTTTCTCCCTTTATTTTCTCGCTCACTCGCTCTCACTTTGCTTTCGTCTCCTTTGTTCTCTTTTTGTTTCCACTGATTTGCCCCCCTCCCCCGCCTCCCGCAGCAGTCCACACGATTAACTGAAAAAGAAAAAAAAGGAAAGAAAGCAAAAAAGGGAATGAATGCCTACAGAGAGACCGCTAGTTCTCCACCCATCCACCCATCACTCTCTCTCTCTCTGCCTGCCACTACACCCATCCATCCATCTGTGGATGTGCGTGTGTGTGTGTGTCGATTGGGATAGACGCAAATCGAAAAAGAAGAGTGCAAAGGAAAAGAAACTAACATAGAAGTAAGCATAAGAAATAAGGAAGGGCGTTGGCGTGGATCGGACTTCCCAAGCGTGAGACCGCTCCCCCCCTGCAGTTGTACGTTGGTGTGTCTGTGTGTCTCTATTGCATCCAAGAGAGTGTGTGTGTGTGCTTTGTTGACTGTCTCTTCACGAAGCAGCAATTGCCACTCATTTCTTCCCCCCTTTCGCCACGTACCTCTCCCCCTCTTTCCACACCCCCTTTAAAAAAAAAATATCTCACGCCTGTGCCTAAATCTATGCGTGCGTGCGTGTGTGTGTGTGCGTTGGTCGATGGACAGACGTATGTGTGTGTGTGTGTGTGTCTGTTGAGTGGATATAAATCTATATGTATGTATATAGATTTCTATATATATATAGAAATAGAGGTGTACAGAGTTTCTGATGTGCATGTCTAGTCCTCCTCCTCTCATTTTAAAAAAACTTCTTTCAGTTGGTTGTGTGTGTGTGTGTGTGTGTGTGTGTGACCAGAAAATGAGCGGGTCATGAAGGGAGGAAATCGTCATTTCTCAGATGATAACTGTAAGTGCCAACGGAGGGAAAAAGGAAGGAAGGGGGGGGGGGGCGGAAATCGAAAGAGAGGCGTACAGTGAGAAGCAGCTGAACAGCCGACCCAGAATAGCAATGGAGGAAATAATAATATATAAAAAAAGGCAACCATGAGGAAAAAACAACAACAACAACAACCAGAACTCCCCCCCCTCCCCCCACGGGAGAAGTGCGTCCTGTCACGTGTAACGACATCTCTCTCTCTCTATTTGGGTACAGAGTGTAAGTATGCATAGTAGGAGGAAAACGGTAATAATGGTAATGGGAGAGGGATCAACGAGAGGCGACGTGCTGAGAGGGAGAAGGCAGGACTAGAGTACTTGATGCCTTTCTCTCGATGGAGGTAGATGCCCATAGATGCTACCGGTGGCTTTCCTTCATGATGTGTTTCCTGTACTCTGTCGCTTTCCCTCTCGCTGCTCTTTACTTCTGCATTGGTTTAGCGAAGAGGGAGTGAGAGAGGAGATGGGAGGGAGAAGATAGTGAAAACGTCATTCATGAGAGGCGTCTCCAGAACAAGAAAAAAATAAAGATAGATCTCTTGCCAGTCATTGTACAGGAGGCACAGTCGTCAATGCTCATCCTCTTTGTTCTCTCCCCCTTTTTTCGTGTTTCTTTCCTCTGTTGTTTTGTCCCACTCTTTGGTTGCTCGTCGGGTAGCGTCTCGGTCTATCCGCTGCAAGCTACACGAGTATATATCCACACATATACACCCATACAACAGAAGGAAAAAAAAAGTAAAAACGGAGGAAGAAGGAGGTTGCATCCACACACACACACACACGCACTCTCCCTCTCTCTTTTTTTGTTTTTCCCCTATTGTGACGGTTGTTGTGAACGGCAGCATGAGTCGCGCGGTCGTACGTCTCAGCAAAGAGCTGAAAGAGGCGCAGCTGCACCCGGAGGCTGACTTCACGTTGGAGCTGTTCAACCCCTTTGCTCCATCCCACCAGCTCTCCTCCGCTTCTCCTCCTTCTGGTAGGCAGACGGATCTATTTATGTGGCTTGCCGTGCTTCGTGGACCAAAGGATACACCGTATGAAGGCGGACTCTACCGTCTGCTGCTCCGCGTGCCGCGTGACTATCCGATGGTCCCGCCGACTGCCTCCTTCATTACGAAAGTCTTCCACCCAAATGTGTCGTTTCTCAGCGGCGATGTTTGTCTCGACATACTGAAGACGAAGTGGTCACCGGCGTGGACGCTGAGCTCCGTGTGTCTCGCGGTGCTGAATCTGCTCTCAGAGCCGGCATCGGACAGCCCCTTCAACTGTGATGCAGGAAATTTAGTTCGCGCCAACGATAGGGAGGGGTATGCAAGTATGGTGCGCATGTACGCCATCATGGACGCCGGCGCTCCTCCATTTTCCTCGTGGGAAGAATAGCAAAAGTTAGCCGAGCAACGAGGAGGAAGAGAAGAGAAGAGGGGTGGTAGTGTTGGTCAATTGTGCATTTTTTTTCTTCTCTTTCCTTGTTTGAAAAGGTGACCGAGTGCAGACGACGCCGCAACGTCAAGCGACATTGACACATCTCACTGTCCACATGCGATGCTTCGTTTTGACTCATTTATGTAGCCGTGCATACGTGTGTGTACCATGATGTGTGTTTTGCTTGAGATATACATATATATATATATGTGTATTTATGTATGTAAACAGCTATGCATAGCGGGTGTCTCTGGACTGTCCGAAGCTGTGTGTGTAGTGAATGAGCCGACCTTCTTTGCTTGTGCCATTTTTGTGCGGGTTTGTGTCAAACGGTGCCTCATGATCTACTCCTCGTCTCTCCGTCACTCTTTTTTTTCCCTTTTGTGGTTGGTTTTATCGATGTTGCTTTCCTTTCGTGCGTGTAGCTAGTGTGACTGGATCTGCGATACTTCACTCACTTGAAGGGGGCCCACCCTTTCTCTCCCTTCTCTTTTTGGTTTCGAAGTGGAATTCGTCTCTGTCTGTCTGTGGTGTCTTGTTTCCTCCTGCTGTTGTAACTGTGAATTGGCTGCCGAATGGGGTGGATTCCTCGCCCATCTTTTTTTTCTGTCTTTAGCGTGTAGTGAACGTGTCGCACATCGACGAGCCGTTCAACACCAGCAACACAGCAGAACGAAAAGCAAGTAAAAGAAAAAAAAAGAGGCTAGAGTAAGCCGTTCGTCTCTCCAGCGGCCCCGTCCGCTGCCCAATCCGTCACTACCGCTTTTGGTAGCCAACGGCGGAGCTCTGTCCGATGGGGGGGGGGAAAGGGATTTCGTTTCCGTCTCTCCCTCATACCTCCTTTAGTGCTCTTCTCTCCTTCGAAAGGATCTGCCTCCACCACACCTCTCTCTCTCTCTCGTCTCTCTTTGTTTCTTCTCTTTATATATTGGGATCCACGACTGCCCCCCCCCCCCCCCCCTACACACACACACGTGAAGTGAGATCCCTTTGATTGCCCCCCCCCCCCTCTTCGTTTTTCTCTCTTTTTTTTTTTTTCTCCTTTCCGTTGCCGCCCCGCCTCTCTCGTTGCTGTCGTCACTGCGGCCGCCGTCGTCACTCGCCGTCGTCGTTTTCTCTTCGCACGGGCCGCTCAAAACGAACAAAACAAAACCCCCACAAACCAAACAAACAAAAAGAAGAAAAGCAAACACACACACACACACATACAAAAAAAGAAAAAGAAAAAAGAGGAACGCGACACGAGAAACAGAAGCAGAAGAAACGAAGAGGAATACCATCAAGTGAAGGAGAGGCACCAGCCACCACACACACACACACACACACACGCAGCCATCTTGTCAGGGATCGCTTCATTTGTCGTGGTTGTGGTCGTTGTTCTCTCTTCTTCGTCTTTCTTCAAAGGATTTCTCATTTATTACCATTATTATTTCGCTTCGTTACTACTGTCACTACTACTACTACTACTACTACCACTGGTACTACAAGTGCTACTAGTCCTACGATTGCTTGCTCGACGACCGCAACCACAGACCATAGGAAGTGGGGAGTAGACAGGCACACACACATATATATCTATATCTATATCTATATATCCATTCATCTCTCTCTTTCTTTATATACATATATAAAGTTATAGTTCTTTATAGTAGTAGATATATAGAAGTATATACAGATATCCCTATCTATCTCTCTCTCTCTGTCTCACTACTGCCACTGCCCACCCTATTGCTCCTGCGATCCTTCGATTGTTGCCCCTACCTCCCCCCCTTGTTCAGTCACTCACCTCAAAGTGAAGCGCTGACAGAGGACATAGCAAAGAAGGAAGAGGGCGACGAAAAGCGCAGGAAAGAGAAAGGGAAAAGGGAACTGCTCGCAGTCATACAAAAAGGAAAAACAAAACAAAACACAAAGGTTGTAGGAGCCTCGCCATCTTCTTCTCTCTATATAGGCATATCCGCTGCCGCTCCCCCACCTCCTCTCTTCGTTACTCAGTCGCTACTACGCCTTTCAAAATCGTGTGTGCGTGCACGGTGCCTTTGCTGTAATACACAGGTACACACAAGCACACCCTGCCCCCTCCCCCCCCCTCTCTCTCTGTCCCCCTCTTTCTTCTACACACATACACTTTCATTGGTGTGTGCACACCTCGATCTCTCTTCTCTCTCCTTCTCTTTACAGATACGACGGTAAAAGAACGAAGGATAGTTCTCCTTTAAAAAAAAATACTTTTTCTTTTCGTTCCTTCGACTTTTAAAGAGAGAGAGAGAGAGAGAGGGGGAAAGAGAGCGCGAGAGACGAGTGCGCCTGCGTGTGTGTGTCGTCACTGTCGTCACTGTCGTCGTTGCACCCGCGTCTTGACTCGAAGGAGCCTGTACTTGCGCGAGGGAAAGAAACAAACAAACAGAAAAAGAAAAAAAAGCAGAAGGAAAGAAGCGAGACAGGCAAGCCGGAGGCACAACAAACAGCCTATCCGTTACACACCCACACCCATCAGCATCTCTCTTTCTCTAGACAGAGAGACATCTCAGGCCATCTTTCTTCCCCACTTTCTTTTGTTGGCATCGCTTTGCGTTTGTTGTTGTTGTAATTTGCGTGTGTACCTCGACGGTGCCGTCATTCGTGTCACGCACCGAAGTGAAGAAGGAAAAAGGAGAAAAAGGGGAAGAGTGTCACGCAGAGTAGTAGAATTTACAGGACCCCTCCCCCCCCCCCTCTGAAAGGTTGTGGGCAGTCGCTCTCCCTCTCTCGCGTCCCTTTCTCGCTTCATTCAGGTACCGACGCAGGCAGCTCTCTTGTGTCCCTTTTCTCGCGAAAACACACCCACAAAGTTCTATTTGCACAGCAAAAAAAAAAAAAAAAAAAGTAAGAATAAATAAAGAAATTTGCCAAACAAACGAAGTGGAGCCAAAACAAACAAACAAAAATAAATAAAGAGGAAACAAAAACAAAAGCAACAACAACAACAACCGAGCCGTGAGAAAGCCCCCCCACGCCAACAAGTCATCACGGGAACAAGTCCCCCCACGCCAACAAGTCATCACGGGAACAAGTCCCCCACGCCAACAAGTCCCCCCACGCCAACAAGTCATCACGGGAACAAGTCCCCCCACGCCAACAAGTCCCCCCACGCCAACAAGTCCCCCCACGCCAACAAGTCATCACGGGAGTCCCCCTCCTCCTCCTCTGTTTCTCTGTTTTTTTTTTTTTTTTTTTCGCTTGCTTGCTCTAAAAAAAAATCTTTTTTTTTTTTTTTAAAATCCCCGGAGACTTTTTTTTTTTTTTTTTTTTTTTATATTTCGTTTCTTTATTATTATTATTTGTTTAGTGAGTGTGGGGTCTCTCCGTCTCTCCCTCTCTCCGTCTGTCTCTCCCTCTCTCCGTCTGTCTGTCTGTCTGCGTGTGTGTGGGGGGGGGTAACTGAGGGCACGTCGTCACCGTCGCTGCCGTCGTTGTTGTAAGCCAACAAGGAAGAAGCGAGTGACAGAGCAGAGAGAAGAGAGGGGACGTAATAACACCTAACGAGAAGTGGACAAGAAAGAAAAGAAGAGAAAAAGAGAAGTGAAAGAGTTTTGATATTATTTTTATTTTGCATTCCTTTTTTTTTTTCTTTTTTCTTCATTTTAAAGAACAAAAAGAAGAAGTTTTTTATTATTATTTTATTTTATTATTATTATTAAAGAGAGAAATATAGAAACGAAAAGAGGCGGAACTAAGCAGACCGAGAGAGCAGAGAGCAGAGTGAGTGAGTGAGTGCGTCTAACTTTGCACTCCCCTCCATCTCCATCTCCATCTCCATCTCCCCCTTTTCTTCATTTCACTTCTCTTCCATCTTTTTTTTTTTTTTTTCCTTGTTGTTGAAGCTATCTTCATCGCTTTTTAAAGTGTTCGCGTGTGTATCTATCTCTTTTTTTTTTGTTTTCTCTCTGTTTGCGTGCGTGTGTTTGTCAAGCACCTGCTCCTCCTCCTCCTCCTTTGGGTCTTTATCTACATATATATATATATATATATAACCAACCATCTCTCTCCCTCTCTCTCTGTGCTTTGGTTTTCCATTACCAGTCGACGTGTCTAACAGTTTTTTTTTTTTCCCTCTTTCTCTTTTCTCTCTTTCACTATATTTTTTCCCCCGTTTTGTGTCCACTGCCTTTCCACCGCCGCCCTTCCTCTGTCTCTCTTTCCCTATTCCATCTTTATTGATCTCTCTCTCTCTCTGTAGTGAGAGACATCCATCGCGATAGATATCGAGTGAGGTAGTGAGGCTCAATTAATATCACTCTGTCTGCCTCTGTGGATCTCTCTCTCTCTCTCTACTTTTATTGGTACTCCGTCTCTCTCTCTCTCTCTCTTGTTGCGATTGATTGATTGATCGATCGACTGACATCAGCCTTCAGCCACTGGATAGACCGAGAGCGCGCGACCAAGACAGCGAGAGAAGCGCTGACCGAGGAAGCATTGCAAGAACGAAAGGACTTTAAAAGGCAAAAAAACAAACAAACTTACTTGGGAAGAGAAAATACGTTTCCATTCCGAACTCCGCAAAAGTGAGAAAGAGAAAAAGGAAAGTGACACTAAACAAAACGAAGGTGGACATCGCACACACCGGCAGCGTACACACACACACAAACAAACACACATTTCGTGACACCTATACATTGACATTTTGTATCTATCTAACTATATAAACAAATATAAAGCACACATCTATATAACCCCATCCCTCTCTGTCTGTCTGTCTCAAAGGGTTTCCCTACTCTTCTTCCCTCGCTCGCTCGATCTCCCTCTCCCCTCCCTCTCTCTCTCTCTTCTAAGCGTCCTTTTTAACTTCCAAGAGAAGTGGGAACAGCAAAATCTAAACTGAAGGGGAAAAGGAGGCGAACAGAAACGGACCGAAACCAGAGAAGACGACGACGGCGCAGCGAGTGACCAAAGTGCTGCGACTTAACGCCACTTTCTCTCTTCGGTTTCTTTTTTTTTTCTTTCTTTTTGCTTGTGTTTGTAAAGCATAAAACATCAAGCGAGCTGCAGTGCGCTCTCTCCCCCTCTCCCCCCCCCCCCCCCCCCTTCGCTCTTCTCCCTGTGCCCTCCTTTTTTTTTTTTTCGTGCGCCTCTCTGTCTGTCTGTCTGTCTGTCTGTCTGTGTGTGTGCGGAAAACAAACAAACAAAGAAACAAGACTAACTAAGAAAAGAGAGGCCGAGTGGACCCCCTCCCCCCTCCCTCCCCCCTCTCTCTCTCATCTCCCCTTCCAAAGAAAAGAGCGTCAGACACTTTGCAGAGTTTATAGCGGCGGGTCCTTTCAGTGCTATTGTCCTCACCACCCACCAACCCCTCTTTATTTATTATCATTTTACTTTGTTGTCTTTCTTTTGGTTTATACTGTATTAAGCGAGCAAGAACATCTCTCTCTCTCTCTTTCTCACTCTCTCACTCACTCCATCCATCTATACATCTCTCTCTCCCCCCTACCCTACCCACGACTCTCTCCATCTCTCTAAGGATAGGAGTCACCTAACTTAATAACACTAACCAAGAAAGGCAAAGCGAAGAGCGAGAGGAGACGACGACGACGACACAAGCACTATTTTTTTTTTCCTCGTTTTGTTTCTCTCTCCCTCTGCTCCGTTGGTGCCTTCGTTGTTCGACTCCCTCTCCCTCTCTCCGGGCCTTCTCTTCGCCCTTCATTTTCTTTCGTCAGGTTCTTCTTCTGTCTGCGTCTGTGTCTGTGTGTCTATCTCTGTGTGTGTGTGTCTGTGTCTGTGTGTTAGTGGTTCTTTCTTTCGTTACTTTTCTTCCTCCAGACAACACCCACCACCACCACACGCACACTTAACCCGCACCGCGCCACAACCCTACCATCCCCCCTCCCTCCCCAAACGGAAGGAGTAACGTCTACGCGACGCCATCTCACCGTACATCGACGAGTCTCCATCACCACCCAGTGAGAGAGCGAGAGAGGGAAGGAGCCGGAGGAAGTGAGCGAGTGAGAGTGAGTGTTTGAGTGAGTGTCCCCCCCCCCCCTGTTTGTTGTGTGTGTGTGTGAAGTCTCGTAAAGAAGCGTTTTATTTTTGTTTTGTCTGTCTGTCTTCTTCCTTCCGTGGAGACCACCTTGTTAACAGAGAGAGAGAGACACGGCACAGATACCCACACGTATCTCTCCCCATCGATCTCTATTTGGTAGTGTGTGTGTGTGTGTGTGTGTGTGTGCGAACGATTGACTGAGAGGCGAAGAGAGAGAGAGAGAGAGGCAGAAGTCGCTTGATCGATTCCCTTCCTTGCTCCCCCCTCCCCTCTCCCCCCACACACATCTCCGTAGATAGATAGATAGATAGTTGTCTATTTCTTTTGCTCTAGTTTTCCCCCCTTTTTTCTTTTCTTTCGTCAGCTTCTTCTGCTGTGTCACTGCATCAGCTGCTCCCCTCCCCTCCCCCTCCCCCCTCCTGTTGTTCATTTTTAATTTTCTCTCCACATCAGTGTGGTTGCTTCGCGTGTGTGTGTGTGTGTGTGTGTGTGGAGATCAGCCGTTCTCTGTCGCGAGAGAGAGAGAGAGGGAAAGGGGGATCCGTTGACTGATTGCGATTAACGCAACAATACCACAGAAGAGAAGGGAAGTAATAACTAACCAACAGCAACAACAACAACATAAGGGCTTAAACAAGTGAGAGACGATAGACGGCGTGTGCATCCCCTAAAGCAGAGAAGAACCGAAGGGAATAATACAAAAAAGCAAACTTCCAAGCAGCCGAGCAAACAAGCAAGCAAGCAAGCAGCAGCGGAAGGAAGGGAGGAAAGAAGGAGGAAAGGCCTTCACTCACTGACTCGCTCTCTTCTCATTCAGTTGTGTCCCCCTCTGCCCTCCCCTCTTCCTTCTTTACTTTTTCGCCATCGATTCTTCGTTTGTTCTGGGCTCACTTTTCTTCTTCGTGCTCCCTCTGCGCGCTCCCTCCCTCTCCCTCCCTCTCTGTCTCCCTTCCTGTGCGTTTGCTCTGATATTTTCCGATTCTCTCAGTGATCGACTAACTCACTTATTCGTTTAGGTGTCTTTCTTTCTTTCTTCGCCTGTATAAATCACCCAACCAACCGACCATCTCTATACTATTTAAAGTTCCATTCAAAGGAAAAGCTAACATCACCCCACTCACCCATCCATAGAGAGAGAGAGTGTCTGTGTCTGTGTGTGTGTGTGCGTGTGTTTTGACTAATCTGATCATAGCGACAGCGTATCCCCCTCCCTCCCCCCCTCCTCCTCCTTGTTCTTCTTTATCATTACTAGCTTTATTTACTGCGCTGTTTGTGTTTCTTCTTCTTCTTCCTTCTCTCGTCGTTTCGGTGGGTCTGTGGCGAGTGTCTCTTTCCTTCCCTTGTTGTCTGTGCTCTTCATTTTGTTTAATTGACTGCTGCGTGTGTGTTTTTTTTTTTTTTTTTCTTGCTGGTGTTTCATCTCACATCTTGTGGAGGCTGTGACACACACCCACAGAGAGAGAGAGAGGGACTGAGTGGCAAACGGAGTGGCAGACACAGAAAGATAGACGGACGCACATTTTTTTTTTTTAATCCGTTGTGTGTGTCTGTGTGTGTGTGTGTGTGGCGCGAGTTCTTTCACGTGACTTCGTCGCACCCGTTTCCGTTCATTTCGAGAGAGGGGGGGGGGTAACTACCGAAGGAAAGAGAGCGAGGGCCACGAGCTGACGGATTGCTCTTTCTTTCTCTCTCTCTCGAGACTGATTGATTGAGACGCATTGATTGGTTAAAGAGCAGAAGAAAGCAACACCAACAACAACAACAGTTGACGTGTCATAAGACTAATCGTAATCATAATAATAGTAGTGATCACAGTACTCCTAATACTGATAACAACAGAGAAAGCGAGAGAGAAGGGGGAGAGCAGTTGACGACTTACTCTTTCTTTCTCCTTCTCCCCCTTTTTTTTCTTTTCGCGCTTGTTGCTCTGTGGATTCCCCCCTTCCCTCCCCCCCCCTCCCTTCTCTCCCCTCCCCCACCCCACCCCCTGTTTAAGCAGAGAGAGAGAGAGGCCCATCGCCACCGGGCAACGACGCTACTTGGTATCGCGAGAGAAATTCTTTTACTTTGAAAACGAAGCCACTCCGGCAGTAAAATAGAATAACTAACTCACAAACACGAGTACGAGCAGACGTGGCGGCAAAGGACGGAGTGCGCTGGTGTGTCGGAGAGAGGAAAAGAAGCAAGCAAGCGAGCGCTAGCACGACGAGCAAAAGCACCACACACACACACACAGAGTATCAATCCTCTGATCCCACGCAAGGGAGTGCAGAGAGCTCCACTACATTTTCCGTCACTTTCCACCCCCCCCCCCCCACACCCACACCCACTCATATACTGGCATACGACCGTGCACGAAGGTGAAGACGAGAACCGAAAGACAGTAAAGGAGGACAAAAAAAAAAAACAACAACCCGTAAACGTTGATTCCTTCATCGCCTCTTGTGTGTCTCTCTCACCCTCTCTGTTTCATCGAGCACGTCATCGTTGACGGTCTCTTTCTCTCTCTCTCCCTCCGTCACTCTAAAGGAAAAAAAAAAAGAAGGCTGTATTGACTGATCGATTGATCTAGCTAGTGTACTTTCTCTCTCCTTCAAAGAAAACAAACGTAATAGTACTCCTCTTCTCCTCTTTGTGTGTTTTGCTTTTGTTGCCGTGCAGGTGTGCCCCCCCCCCCCCTCTCCTCTCCTCTCCTCTCCTCCTCTGTCATTCATTCGTGTTCCTTCTCTTCCCTCTCGTCCGCTGGGTGGGAAGGAGGAGGTGGGGAGGAGAGGAGAGGGAGTACTGCTGCTACTGCTGCTGTTACTACTCCGCTCTTTTTTTTTTTTTTTTGTAAAGCTTCTTTTCTCTTTCGTTGTACGAGTCTCATCACCGTCTCTCTCTGTCTGTCTGTCTTCTGTTACTGTTGCTGTTATTGTTGCTTCCCACTTTGCCTCTGTATCTAAGGAAGAGTGAAACGAAGGAAAGAGACGTTGCAGCGCTGTTTCTCAGCAGTGCCCACTGCCTACCCCGTGCTCTTTGGTCTGCCTCTATCCATCTAAAGCGATATAGAGAGAGAGAGAGAGAGAGATAGGTATCGTTAGATTGTATCTCTCTTTCGCTCTCTCTATAGATATATTGAATAACCATCGCTTTCTTAAGTGCACACCCCGGGAACTCACTCGACCTTCGACGCCTATCTGCTTCGATAGATCAGCCGACCCCTCCTCCTTCTCCCCATCTCTCCTTCATATATACATCCATATACATATATATATATATATACACCTACAGAGAGCCGTTACCAGGCAGACGGATACGCAGGAGGCGAGAGCAGCGGACAGCTACATCAGCAAGAGCGAGCCGCCGCCCCCCCCCCCCCCCTCCCAAAGGAAGGAAAACAGAAGGAGAGAAATACCGTCGTAGAGAAGAGGAAAAGGAAGTGGGACACATCGCCTTCTCTCCCTCTCTCTCTGTTAGTGTGGCTGCTGCTGCTACACTTCTTGCTGTGGCACTGCAGTAGGATTCTCTCTCTCTCCAGCGTGGTGTGTGCCTGTTGTCGCCCCCCCCCCCCTCCTCCTCCTCCTCCTCCTCCCCTCCCGCAATTAATTTGATTTCTCTCTGTGTTTTTTTTTGTTGCTTCGCTTTGCTCCTTCTCTAAAACAAACAAGCAGAAATAATCATTTCTCCACCCCTAACTGTGCCTCCCTCCCCTCCATTGTTAGTGGAGTGTATTGTCGTTGTGGTGCTTCTCTCTCTCTCCCTCTCTCTCGTATCCTCCTGGTTGGCTTTTGCGTCTGCCCTCTTCTCTCCCCCGCCCCTCTCTTTTCTTGCTTGAGGCAGTCAACGCCTCAGCAGGAGCACCAGCAGACGGCAAAAGACGAAACCGCGGAAGGAGCTAAAGGAAAAAAAAAAAAAAAGAAGCCCTTCTCACGCTAGTTGTTTTTGCCTCTCTAACTCTCGTTTGGATTTGTGCCTATCCCCCTCTCTCCCTATCTCAGCAGATCTCTCTGTATAACTGTGCAAGGGTAGAGAAGTAGAACTCTCTCTCTCTTATTTTGCTTTCTTTATTGTATGTAAGATACTCCCCCCCCCCACTCTGTATCTCTGTCAATAGCGATTCATTTCCCTCTCTCTGTCTCTCTAGAGCGAGCGATTGATTGATTCACCGAAGCGAGAAGGCCAGACGAGCATTGCTACAACAGCAACAGAACTAAAGAAACGAATAATAGCAATCAAACAGACGAGAAAGAGTTCCCTCACGAGCAGGCCAAACATCCAATCAGTGCACCACGCCCCCTTTTTTTTTCTCTGTCTCTGTCTGCCTCTCTGTCCTCCAAAGAAGAGCGAGTTGATTCAACTGGCCAGCCGCTCAGGAAACGTAGAGAAATACCAACTGGTGAATCAGTCAGCAACAGCAACTTACACACACACACATACACACCGTACGCAAGTTGGGATAAAGGCAGGCACTCTCAGTGGCTCCCCTCCTTTTTTTTTTTTTCACTCTCTGTTATCTGTTGGTTGTGGCCTTTTTCTTGTTATTGCTCGTTGAAGCTTTTCTCTCCTTCTCTCTTTCATTACCATCGTTGATCAAAGTTGCTTACTGCAGCACCGTGACAAACCACCGCAGTGTATTCGCTCGTCTGCCTCTCTGTCTGTCTGTCTCTCGCTCTGTGTGTGTGTGTGTGGGGCCGCTTCTTCTCCCTCTTTTTCTTAAACGCCTTTTCCCTCTTTTTTTTTTTGTTTGTTTGTTTGTGTGCACTTCTTCGCTGCTGCTGTTGGTTGCTCTCACCGCTTCCTCTTCTTTGCCTTTTCGCACTTCATCACAGCAACGGAAGGCGGGGGGGGGGAACCTAACCTGCAAAGAGAACGAAAGAAAGACGCACGCTATATACATCCATACAAACCACCACCACCACCGCCGCCACTTGCCCTTCGCTGTAGAGATCATCACCACCGTAGTGTTACTGTTGCTGCTGCTGTTGTGAACTCTTTCAGCTCCCTCCTTCCTCCTTCGCTGTCTCTATCTTTGAAAATATTTTTTTCGTGCTGAGTTCGTCGTTTTCTCTGTTTGTGTGTGTGTGTGTTTGTTTCGCACCTGTAGTTGTCTGTAAAGAAGAATTCCTTGTTGTGTTTTGCTTGCTGTGTTTGGTGTGACGCCACTCGCTGCTGTTCGTACCTCTCCATCCATCGATTGATCTACTCCGTTCTCTTTCTCTCTGCCTGCGTATTGAGTGACTCGCCTTGACTACCAAATTGATTGGAAAGCGAGAGGGCAGCACGGGAGGTACCAACGAAACAAACCACAGAAGGAGAGCGAAAGAGAAGGAAAGAAAAAAATAAAAAAATAAAGGAGGACAGCGACCGTCACGAGAAGGCGCTAACGGCAGCCGCCACAAAGCAAAAGAACTACACTCAGACACAAAACAACATCAGCAACAGATAGGGAAGCGAAGCCCAAAGTTTTGTTGGTTGTTGTCTCTGGTGTTGTCACTCTCTTTTGTTGGGTTTGATCTTCTTCTCTGTCCACTGTGTCTGTGTGTGTACTCCATCGCCTTTCTAGATCCCCCCCCCCAGCTCTCTGTGTATTGAAAGCGACCGAGAGGAAGAGAGAGGGAGAGAACTTGTGAGACGGGACAGAGCAGAGTCACTACCGAAGCAGCCATTGTGGCTCTCTCCGCCCTCGAAGCAGTGCCCCCCCCCCCCCCCCCCCCCTCCCTCCCACATCCCTTGGACACTCGTTTTTCTCTTTCTGTATTTTCTTCGTTTTCTCTCATTTTTTTTTTTGATTTTCGCTGTTGCTATTGTGACAACTACCACTACTACTAGTAGTGCTATTTAACTACTACCACCACTACCAGTGCTACTACTACTAGTGCTACTATTACCACTACCACCACTACCACTAGTGCTACTATTACCACTACCACCACTACCACTAGTGCTACTATTACCACTACCACCACTATCACCACTACGAGTAGTGTTAGTACTACTCCTCCGATTGATTTCTCTTTGTTCTCGTTTCTCAAGACTCCCTTCTTTTTTTTTTTTTTTGCTTCTCTTTGCTCTTCGTATTGTTCACGTTGGCTATTTTTAATTTTTGAGTTTATCACAACTCCATTGAGACCGACACGGGACTTCTTACCGCCTTCCTTTTTTCCTCCTCTGCCGTTGTGGTGGTTGTTGTCCTGGCCAGCGGAGAGAACTCGTCAGTGTGGGTGTCGCTATTTCACAACATCTATCTATCTATCTATCTATCTATAAAGAGAAATACCTACATTTTGCTGAGTTAACAGAGAAGAGGCCGTCGCTACTCCCTCCCTCTCTCTCTCTCTCTAGTACCACCCCTCCCTCCCTCCCTCCCTCTCTGTCTGTATCTCTCTGTCTTTATTCTAGTGCGGTCACGCTACTCCTCTTCTTTTTTTTTTTATATTTTATTTTCATTGCCAGCGTTGCTATTTATTGGTCGTACTCCCTAGTGTTGACGGTGTCTTCTCTCTAGCCACCACCACCACCACCACCCCCCCTCTTTCTCTGTTCCTTCTATTATTACTATAAAGTATCTAAACACACACGCAGAGAGAGAGAGAGAGAGAGGCAGACGGACGGACTGACGGACCTATCGCTCGCTCCTCATTGACTGTTGCTCCTCTTGTTTTTCGTTTTCTCTACTTTTATTCTCTCTCTCTTCGTGTCTTCTGTTGGAGTGGCGATTCATCGTCGTTTGTTTTGCTCTTCTTTGCTGTTGTTGTTGTAATTTTTTTTTTCCCTCCAGGACACACCCCACTTGTCGGACTGTTCGTCCATTCTTCTTATTGTTA
This sequence comes from Scaptomyza caliginosa, assembly GCA_035044725.1. Taxonomy (NCBI): domain Eukaryota; kingdom Metazoa; phylum Arthropoda; class Insecta; order Diptera; family Drosophilidae; genus Scaptomyza; species Scaptomyza caliginosa. Next base: position 26,375 of record JAWNNR010000575.1, read on the forward strand.
TTTCCTCTTGTTGTCAGTGGGTGAAGAAAGAGAGAGACCCCTCCCCCCCTCCCCCCCCTTCTTCCTCCCTATCCATCCATCTATCTACTGATAGAGAGAGGGAGAGGTACAACTGGAGAAAGAGAGAGTGAACTCTCTGTGTCAATCTTTCTCTCTTGACGGGTATCTCTCAAAACACATCTACGCAGATAGAGAGGTCGACTGTCAGAGAGAGAGAGAGAGCGATGTCGGCGGCACCGAGTTCTGCCTCGCCGTCTGGCTGGGATTTCTGGAGCCCAAGCAGCCACGCCGCGTCTGTTGCGTGGCAGCAGCAGCAACAGCAGTCGTCGTCAGCCAAGGGAAACAATGCTGGAGGTGCGGGGCTGCCCTCCGCGACGGCGACGGAGCTCTGTGGGGAGGGCAGTTCATCGGCGCTGCTGCCACGGGCGTCGAGCAGCTCCCCCAAGACCCACAGCTATCCCTTCTCGCACCCCAGCGCCGACCCCCGGGCGACAGTCGGCGTCATGAATCGCAACAACCCTCCACCACCCCATTCCACCACCACGATCAGTAATCACCGCAACACCACGAGCACCGACAGGAATGACGACGACGACGACGACGATCTGATGCTGGACGGCATCAACGCATCGCTCCGCCACCAGCTGGATGATCTCGTGATCGACGATGAGGAAGACAGCCATCCCACGCCGGTCCACATGGCGGAGGTGACCGCGCCAACGAAGGGCTCGACGACGGCGTCTTCCGATCGATCGCCGCGGCCCCACATATCACCCACGCTGCTGCCGCCGATGATAGACGCTGCTGGGCACCCGATGTACGCCTACGCCCCCCAAGACGCACCTGCCTCACTTAAGTCGGCGGCGAGCAACAGAGACCCGCGCGGTCAGCCAGCTGCGAAGGGCGACGGGTGGGGCGTGTCACAGTCGCCGTGGCACTCGTCGGCAAGCTCTGAAGCCGCGCCGCCTCCGCCGGAGGGCAAAACCGCTCCAGGGCCTCGACGGGCGACGGGTGGCGCTGGCGACACTGAGGAGGCACCGGGCGGTGGTGGAGCGGCGTCCGACCTGCGGCATCCATCGCAGGTGACGTGGCCGTCGTCTCGCAGCTCCGAGGGGCCAGTGCTGTCGACGTCGCCAACCAGCCGGAAGCAGAACACGAGGCAGACGTGGGCAGGGCAGACGCGCGTCGCGGCGGCGGCGGCGGTTCTGCGGCAAGCGCCGTCGGAGTCAGTCACACCGCCGCCACCGGCGTACACTGACCCGATGGTACCGCCGCCCCTCCACCCGTCGCTCGCCGCTGGCAGTAACGCAGCAAACGCCGCTGCCGCCGCCGTCACCGCACCTGGCGGCGGTGCCGCGCCGTACCGCCCAGCAGCTACCGCCGTCAACGGCGGCAACAACAGCGCTGTTGGCACTGCGAGACACGCGAACGGCTCCCTCCCATCGACGCCGGCGTACGGGACAGCGATGCAGTTGCCGTCGTACGCCACAGGCAACGCCGGCGGCGCCGTCAACACGTCGCAGCCCCCCGCCGGTACTCTGGCCGCCGCTGCTCCGCCGCCACCCGCTGTGGCCGACGCGACGGCTGGCGGGATGAAGCGGCAGTCGTCTGTCTCATCGCTGCCACAGTCCTCGTCGATGCCGAACTTGGCGCCACCTCCACCGCCGCCGCCATCACAGCCGCAGCCACCCGTGCTGTATGCCGCGCCTTCTGGTGGAGTGCCATCAGCCTACAGCCCCCAGTTCTTCCAGGCGATGCAGCAGCCCATGCCAGCAGGCTCAGCGGCGCCTGGTGCCGGCAGCGGCGCGATGGTTTACGCAGCCATGCAGCCAAGTGGCACGAACCCCACGGCGGCGACTGGCGGAAGCAACGCCAGCAGCAATGCCGGCGGGGTGGTGCAGCCAGGGACGCCGCCCAATATGTTTCTGAACCAGGCGCCGTACCCTGCGATGCCGCCGCAAGCGGCGCAGGCTGGTCAACAGTTCATGGACCCCGGCGCCGTGCGTGTCGTTTTCTCCGTGGCGAGACCGGACGGGACCGCGGAGCAGAGGATGATAAATGTACCGGCATCGCATGCGCATAACATGCAGAGCGTGCAGCAGTACATGGCCCTGTTCTTGCAGCAACAGCAGCAGCAGCAACAGCAGCAGCAGTTACAGCAGCAACAGTTACAGCAGCAGCAGCAGCAACAGCAGCAGCTACAACAACAGCGACAGCAGCAGCAGCAGCAGCAGCAGCAACAGCAGCAGCCGCAACCGCACGGTGACACACTTTTTAACTATCAGGGACAGCTCTATCGCATGGTGACAATGCCCTCGGCCCAAGCTGCTGGCGGTAATGTGTCGCCCGCCACGGCAATGTCGCAGCCGTCCACACCCATGCAAATGCGCGTCGCCCCCGCAGGCGCAGCCGGCGGTCAGCCGTCACAGTTCTTCCAGGTGATTGACGGGCAGATGTACTGCGTGCCCGCACCACAGGCCTCCGCGACGGCGGCACAGGTCCAGCAGTCGACTGCCACTCATGGGTACGTCTCATCGAATGGCGCGATGCAGGCGGTGTTGATGCCACAGATGGTGTCGGCGCTACAGGCTCAGCAGCAGTCTCAGCAGCAGGCACAGCAACAGCAGCATCTGCAGCTGCAGCAACAACTGCAGCTACAGCAGCAGCAACAACAGCAGCGCCAGCAGCAGCAACAGGCTCAGCAGCAGCAGCTGCCTCACGCTGGGTATGCTGCACCAAATGCTACCGCTATGGCCATGCCACAAAATGGCGGGGGAGCCTATTATGCGCTATCTGCAGCAGCAACAGCAGCCACTTCCGCCGCCACCCCCACCACAGCAACAGCAGCCTTTTTATTAAAAAAAGAAAGCAGACGGGAGGGAGGCGAAAGGGAGACAGCGGAAAGCATTGCGACGATGACGATGATGCGCCGCACTTTCAGCCAAAGAGACTACAGTCCACCACCGTCAGCATCGTTTTTTTTTCTCATCTCCTGTGGGTGTTTCAAGAGCACTTGTCTCATGAAGTATTGGCAAATCAATCAAAGACGAACGGACCCCCCCCCCTCTCTGTACAGAAAGGAGAGGGACCACCAACAATGTGAAGTCGATGATGACGGCTGCATCTCTTTAGCAAAGACACTGATGGGAAGGAGGAGGAGGGGCAGTGCGATGGCTGCTGCTACTTCCGCTGTGGCTGCGATTTGTCGTTCGTTTCTTCCCTCACTCCTTGCGTCTTTCATTATTATTATGAGTTAGTTCTCTTCTCTTTTTGACAAAACGAAAACCCATGAACACCGCAGAAAAGAGCAAGTGGTGGGAGGAAGACAAGTCTTCTGATCTGGCACTCTCTCGTCTTCTCCCGCTGACGCAACTACACACGAAGCTGGCTCCGCCAGCCTGGCCTCTGATCTCTCTCTCTTTCTCTTTCTCTCCCAGTGTGCCTATTAATTACTATTCCCCGTCTTTTTTTTCTCTCTCTTTTTGCTTTATCGTCAGAGGTTGCCCTGTTGGTTTTTTATATTTTTTTTTGTTTGTTTTTAATTCGCTGTCTTGACGACTCATCCACACGTGTTTCGTCTGTCAATCAATCCATCTTCAGACAGACAGGCACACACACACACCACAGCTCAACGGCAGAGACGGTATTGTCTCTCTTTTACTTCGTGCCCACCCTTTCTCCCTGCAAGATGTCGAACTCCCCGCACAGCAGCCGGAGCCGCTCGTCGAGCGCGAACAGCAGCGGCAGTGCGAGCGGCAGCCGCAGCAGCAGCGGCAGTGCGAGCCACGCCAGCAGCGACTCGATGAAGCTGCCCGAGACAGCAACAGCGGTGCCGGCGATGCAGTCACTGCCCGAGATGGTTGGGCAGCCGGTGGACGCTGCAGCAGAGAAGTCGGTCGACTTGGCTGCTGCTGGTGCAGCGGTGCCGGAGGTCCCGTCGATCTTTGTTGGCCTTGGCCCTGCCGCGCGCTTCATCAAGAAGGAGGATTTTCTCGATTTTCTGAAGACGAAGGCGGTCAACCCGGAGAACGTCACCGAGGTGCGCATGCGTGGCCGCTGCGCGTTTGTTGACACAACGACCGTCGCGGAGGCTCAGCACCTCGTTGCGACGCTGAATGAGCAGATGTACAAGGACCAGTGCCACATGACAGTGCAGTTCAGCAAGCACAGCCGCAGCGAGGCCGCCGCCAACGCTGCCCAGACCACCCGCCGCGAACGCCAGACACCCACGGCCATGGCGGCGTCCGGTCCCCCGATTCTCTTCATCGGCATGGGACCTGCTGGCAGCGGTATCAGCGACATGGCTATCCGTGAGAAGATCGAGGCGGCCGGCCCCATTGTGTCTTTCCGCCGCAGCGGCCAGTGTGCCTTCGTCGAGGTGTCCTCGATGGAAGCTGCAGACCGCATGATCGCGGAGCTCCACAATCAGTACATCGGCGACGCACGCCTCTCCGTTCAATTCAGCCGCGAGAACCGCAAGCGGAAGCGTGACGGCATCGTTGGAGCGCCAACGAGCCGCCGCGACGTCACCCGCCGCGACCGCCGCGACGACTTCCGCAGTGGCAGTGCCCGCCAGCGCCACGATGACTACCGTCGTGATGACTACCGCCGTGATGACTACCGCCGTGACGACATGCGCCGCGATGACATTCATCGCCGTGGGAGCAGTCGCCGACACCGCAGCACTTCGCCGTCGGTATCGTCGCGGAGCTACTCATCCGACTCTTCTCGCGACCGCCGCCGCCACCGCCGCCACCGCCGCAGCCGCAGCCGCAGCGTCTCGTCGCACTCGTCGCACTCCAACGATTCGCGGGACCGCCGTGACCGACGCCGCGGGGGCCGTCGCGATCGTCGCTAGTGCACACGCAAATGTGGCGATGAGCGTCTGAGGGATGGAGAGGCAGACACTCTTTAGTGGGCGAGGTGCGTAGAAAGACGCTCCCACAGGTGCACACGCGGGCCGGAGGGAGTCGGCAGATAGACATCCATATACACACCCTCTCGATACCAGCAACGTGTCAGCAGCAGCAACGTTAATTAACAGGGACAGCGGGAAAACAAACAAGCAAAAAAAAAAATGTGTTGCGAGTACATAGACAAGGGAGTTAAGTGCGTCAACAAATGGAAGTTTAACTGTGTGGCGAGGGGAGGGAGGGAGGGTGATACTGTGCCACGACGCGGCTGATGGGAGGAAGCAGAGGAGGGGGTGAGATGAGAGCAGATCCAAACCAAGAGAGAGAGAGAGAGAGAGAGTGAGGGAGTGAGGGAGTGAGTGAGGCATGGAGGTGCGTCAATATGCGCCACATCCATCAGCTTTCTGTTTTATTCTGACTCTCCTGTGTAATTTTCTTTCCTGCTGTTCCCCTCGTCCCAAGTCTCTTACTCGCTAGATTAGTGGGAGTAGGTGTATGTGTGTATGCGTATGTGTGTGTGTGTGTGCATCCACCTCTCTCTCCCCCCTTATTGGATCACCGTTTGCGGCACTCATTTGTCGTCCTCTTCTTTTGCTGTGTTTTAGTGTTGGTGCCGTGTAGCGTGACGGCGGCGCCGTTCTTTCGCCGTCGAATTGGGGGCGGGGGGGGGGGAAGTAGGAAACTAGAACATGGATTTTTTTTCTTTGTCTCTCTCTCTCTCTTCTTCCTTCTCGTCTTCTCGTCTTCTCGTTTTCCTCTGCCTCTGTGGCCCTGCGAAACACCCACCAACAACACCCACACCCATACACACACACACACACACACCTGCACACAACCGCAAACACTCCTCTATGCACACCGCACCAACCTTTTTATGACTGTGTGTGTGTGTGTGTGTGTTTGTGGGTTGGCTTGCAGCTCTGGAGTACGTGTATTTGGTGCATAGCTTTTTTGAGCAAAATCTATCCATCCATCTATCTATACACCTCTATATCACCCCTTCGTTGGTATTGTGCCCCCTTTTTTTCCCTTTCCAATCCTCATCTCCATCTTCTCTCCCGCCTCTTCACCGACTTCTCGCGATTTCTGGTAGCGGCGAGCACCAGCAGAAGCTGCGATAGCGGAGAGAGACCGATGGAGAGAGAGAGGCAACGAAGTGGCACATAAAGAGTGTGGCAGAATGACTCTCAGAGACAAGCAGGAAACTGGGACCTTTCCTCTTCCTACACCGACACATCCATCTCTCTCTTTCACTCTTTCTATCGATGACTGCTCTTTTATTCATTTATTGCTGTGTACCACTCACTCGTGGAAGGCGGCCGTTGCGAGACACTTCCGACGAAACGTGTATCTGTATCTCTGTGCATGTGTCTGTGTCTGTATGTGTGCACATCACTGAGTCTTTCCTTACGAAATGAACGCTAATGGAGACGAGCGACACCACCACCACCACCACCACTACCACCCATGGACGAGGCAACAAGAAGATCAAACGAGACTAATGGCAGCCACGTAAGCACCCCCCCCCCCTTCACACACACACACACATCTGCATCTATCAATTGGTAGTAGTACTCTTGGTTGCACCACGCCGTGTGAAACTTCTTCTTTTTTTGTTTCCCCGCATCTCTATTTTTCTGCTCTCGTCACCAGAGCGTTTATTCTTTCTCTTTCTATTTTATTGTCTCGTGTGTGTGTGTGTGTGCGTGCGTGTCACTCTGTGTGGAGTTGTGGTGATCCAAATGGCCGCTGCAGCTGCGAGTGAGAGAGGCAGCGGCGGATTGCTGGCTGCGCCTGCTGCTACCTCCACAGGCACAACTACACCTCAAAGAGGAGTTGAACGGAAAGAAAAAGGAAAGACACACATACACATAGATATGTATCTGCACACTTAATATGCATCAGTGTAGAGGAGAGGAAAGGGGCGAGGCGGGAACGAAAAGCAACGACAACCATCCAAAACCCACGGTGTCACTTTAGAAGAGGGGTCGCTGTGTACTGAATCTCTAGTTGTCATGAAAGGAAAGCGACTCTGGTTGCTCTTCGCTTGCTATTACCCCCCCCCGTTCCCCTGTTTATCGATCAATGGATTATTAGTATTATGATTTATCTAGAGAGGGAGTGATGTGTATTGGTGTGGCGGTCTCCTTCTCCCCTCCTCCCCTTTATAACTGCGTGAGTGAAGATGGGGCTGGCGCTATCAATAGCGAAGAGACTTGAAACAGCAACCCATAAGAAGAAGAAAAGAAAAAAAAAGTAGCGGAGGGTTGAACAGCGTGGGGTGCTCTGAAAGGAGAAGAGGAGCGAGAGGGCGGTGACAAATGAAGGGAGAGAGAGGGGGAAGGAAACACAGTGAGAGCGGCCCGTCAATGAACACTAAGGAAGACATCTCTCTCTCTCTCTCTATACGACAGTAATACTAATGTGAATTGCTCTGTTTAGTAAAGTAACATTTCCACAGCTATTGGGGTGTGTGCGCTGCAGCAACGGAAGGCAAGAAGAAACGCGAAGAGAAACTGCCATGTGCCGAACATGCGCGACGCTGAATGGGGGGGGGTATATATAGCAACAAGGAGTAATGAGTCACGGCCATTGTCCGTGACTCTCCCATCGCTGTGGAGGAGTAGCAGCAGAGCGGAGAGGAAAAACAACAACAACAGAGAGAGAGAGAGAGAAGAAAGACAAAGAGACAAGTGAGGAGAGGGAGAGGGAGAGGGAGGGAAAGGGGGGGGAGGGAGGGAGGGATGTTGTGTGGCAGTGCATGTGGGGGGAAAGGGAACGAGAGGACTACTACTGCCCCCCCTTCGTGCCTCTCTGTCTGTCTGCCTCTCTGTCTTCCCTCTCCTCCCTCTATTTTTTTTTTTTAAATTTATTTTGGTATTAAAAAGAGGCGTTCCCTGCTCTCCTGCTCTCTGCCTCTTCTCTTCTCTCTCGTATTCCGCTGTGGGCTGAGTAAAGGGCGAAAATAAAAACAGGAAAGCAACGTAAACAACAACAACAGCAACAGCACTGAATGAGGCAGCGGTAATGGTGTGCGAATTGGCCAAGTAGCCAACCCAAAGTACAGACGTCAACACACACACACACAGACACACAGACACACAGACACACATGTATGACAATCAGCAGCAACTCCTACAGATACACAGATGATAGTGACGGAGAGCAAGTTGCCACATGTGTCATGCAAAGTGGTCTGTTCCATTGAAAGGAGAGAGATCTTTCTCTCTTTCTCCGTCTCTTGCACTGTGGTCTCCAACATGATAACCGCTATCGCTGGCGACGCGTCTGTCACAGTGTCTTCTGAGTTGCTTCTTGTGGCGCACTCACTCTTCTCACTGACATCGCTTTTTTTTTTTTTCTCTTCTTCTTCTTCTGGCTCATGCGCATGCACACTCTGTGCACTAATATATGTGTGGGCACATCTAGGCTGCATGGTGTTATTTCGCGTACCTACCACACCTGCACGTACGCACATACACTTCCACCCACACATCGACATATACAGAACACCAACAACTACCACCGGTCTTGTGACGACACAGCAGGAATCAACGAGGGAGTTTTTCCTTTCTCTCTCTCCTTCTTTTTTTTTTTTTTAGGTCCTGCCGGCTTCGATTGCTGGCCAGGCGATACTCCTCCTCACTGATAATTACATCGCCTTCCCTCCCGTGTGTGACACCTTCTCTCTCTTTCTCTCTCTGTAGTGAAGGAGGTGCGCGTTAGGAGTGAGAGAGAGGAAGAGAGCAGCACGAGGCCGCAATACATCACCACCACCACAACGGAGAAGAGCCGTTGACTAGGGACGTGGTGGCACCTCGTTTTCCCACACCCCTTTTTGTAAAAGTCTTACTGTCTTGGTGCGTAGTTTGCATTCCGGCAAGTGAGAAGCGAGTGTAATTCCTCACGATTGAGACACTGAGAAGGGGAGCGGGGGAGGAGGGAGTCACCCAAACACACACACACACACTCACAAGAAGATACTCGGATACACGCACACCCTTGAGAGAGCAAACATAGAGTGTGAGGAGGAGAGGCAAAAGGAGGGGAGGGGGAAGAAGTAAGGACAAGTGATTTGAGTGCTGGCACCACTACAACACTACAAACATACCATTGGAGTACTTTAATTTTACTTTACTGGTATGCTTGGTGGGTGCGACAAACGAGGAGCCACCGACACGAAGAAGCATTAGGAGCAACCATAGCCGCTATTTCTTTTTGCTCTGTGTTGCGTATTGCCTCGCACGTGTATTTTTACGTCTATGGGTAGAGAGTGGTCGAGTAAGAGAGATCTGAGACATCGATATATGCACCTCTGCACAACTACCTTCACGATACAGTGAGAACGAGTGTTGCTTTGCTCCTGCTCCTTAGTTTTTTATTTTAAATTTCTCTGCCTCTCTGGGTGTGTTTGAGTGCGGCTGTGTGTCTGTCCCTTTTTTCGATCGAAGAGACCATTTGCCGGCGGCATCATGGACTCCGCCTCGCATGTGAGTGCCTCCGTTTCCGCGTCCACCGTAGAGACGACGCGGGCCTTCTGTGTTGTCTGCGGCCTCTTCCACGCGGATTTGGTGCTACGCGCCTCTGGCTTGAAGTGCCCCAGCTGCATTGGCCAGCGGTCCAACAAGCACTACGCGCGACTCCAGCAGCGGCAAGCGACACAGCTGCTCTCGCAGACGTTCACTGGCGGCAACGTGACGCCGAAATCTCGGCAGAATGGCGGTGCGCTGCGCGGCTCTTACAGTTCGAGTGTGAGCGACCTGCGGCCGATAGGGCGGGATCGAGATCCAGCCATGCCGCGCAGCACCGACTCCTCCTTCTCGTCGTTTGCCATTCATGCGCCACTGCACACGCCAACGGAGAGCTGGACGCGGAGCGACGGGCAGCCGGTCGGCTCCGATGCGACGCGTCCCATTCAGGACTTCATTTCCGGCACCACCGCTTACATTGACGTCGTGAAGGGAGCTGGTGGCGCGTCAACGTCAACTCCGACGAGTGCAGCATCATCGCTGCCTCCAGGCGCGCCGTTGCTCCATCTGTCAAAAGACACGGCGGTGGCCTCTTCTCACAGGCTGCCCTGCGCGGCGCCGTCGCCGTCGACGCCGTTGATAGAACCGAAGTCGGCCGACGGTGAATCCGGGCAGCAGCGGCGTTGCGCGGTGCCACCTCCCCGACTGCCGCCGCGGCGGGCCGGTAACACGAAGTCGCAGGTGAATCTGCCGGAGTGCCAACTGTCACCGCGGCAGACGCCGCCGTCCATGCGGCGGGTGGCACCGAGCTCCACAATTCAGTGCATCGAGGCGGTGAGTGCCGGAGGCGCCGCTGCCACTGCAGCACACAGCGATCACGAGGGATCGCCGCTGCACGAGAAACACACAGAGACCTCTGCCGCTGCCCCTACTGGTAGCGATGGGCTGTACAGCAGCGCCGCAGGCCACTGCAACGACGGCGGCAGGACCGTCAGTTCTTCTATGACAGCCAGCGAGCAACTATCAAAGGAGCGCGACGAGAGCGGTTCCTCCACTGGCGCTTCGTACCCTCCGGCACCGCCACGGGCTGGCAGCTGCATACACTCTACCGCGTCATCTATTGTTGCGAGTCGGTCAACGTCGCGATTTCACGACCGTAGAAACGGTAGCTCTGGTGAATATGGAGCCGCCAGTCGCCAAAGAGGACGTTATGTACGGAATCATAATCACCATCAGAAGGAGCAGCGCCGGCCTCATCGTCACGGAAGACCCGGCCGCGGTCAAGGCAGCCGTGACACCTCTTCCTCGCGCTCGTCCTCGGCATGGTCCGCCACGTCGAAGTCTGACAACTCATCAACACTGCAGGCAGAGCCGTCCGCCGTGACCGCTTTGCCTGACACTCCAGCGAGCCGAAACAACAGCCAATCGGCTGCCCCGCCTCAGGGTACGACAAACCTGAATCCTAGCGACGCTGAACCTCCCGCTTTAGTGAACCTCGACAGTGTGCAGATCCTCGTCATGTTTGTCCCATCGGTGCGGGAGAGCAGCCCGCAGATACGCCCGGAGGAGCTGGGGAGCAGCGATGGTGCCTCCACCAGTGAGAGTTGTACCAATAACTTGAGTGCCAACTCCCACAGTGCGAGCAGCGGCAGCGGTAGTCACTCGCGGGTTGTACAGGACCAGCATGGCGCCTTCACGGTGACTCGGTATATCGGGCCATCCAGCCTAGCCAATGCGGCGGTGGCTACCGGCACCGAAGTCAGGCGTATCGCATTTGTTTTTCAACTGATGAACCGCGACACCGGCGCCGTTGTGCTCTCGTGCGAGCGGCCGTTCTACACCCACATCATTCCAGCCTTCGAGCAGTTAAAAACGATCGCGGGCAAGGAGCTACCGCCGCTGCCGCAGAAGCGTCTGCCCAACTTTCGGTACGCCACAGAAGCTTTCATGGAGGAGCGCCGCGTGGAGACGGAGGCCTTTGTGCAGGCGGTGCAGCGGAGCCCCTTCCTCGTGCGCCACCCAAGCATCGTGCAGCTCTTCGGGTTGGAGGAGAAGGCCGGGACCGGGAGCCACCAGCGCAGCAGCTCCACCATCTCTGCCACTTCATCACAGCGGTTCAAGAAGGCGGCGCTAGCGTCCGGCGCGCGTCATGACGGGGTAGCGTCAAAGAACGCGAAGATGATGGACGGCTCAGCGACATCGGCGTCGTCCGTCTCGCAGCCGCCGCATGGCGCGCTCTATTTGAGTTGCACGGCGCTGGAGTCGTATCAGGACGGTAGAGGCCACTCCATAGGCTCGCGGCGAGGTTTCCACGATGTGGACGGCGACGACAACGAGCCTCTGAGTCGCGGCGAGAGCCATGTGAGCAGCACATTATCAAACCGCTCGTCTGCCGCTCGTCGCCAGCGGTCGGAGGGCCTCGCGACGGAAGATTTCGAGAGAGTGCAGCTAGGTAATGTTATTGGTCGGGGCACCTTTGGCACGGTCTACCTGGGGCTTCTACAGAGCAGTCAGGGCCCACTGATGGTTGCGGTAAAGGTGATGTCCATCAGCAGCGATATGGCTTCCGAGGAGATGGCTGGGTTGCAGCGCGAGCTGGATGTGCTCTGCGCCGCACGCCATAAAAACATCGTCCGCTTTCTTGGCAGCTCGCTAGTCGCGTCAACGCGCGAGCTGCGCGTGTTCACAGAGTACGTGGAGTGCGGCACGATTCGCTCCATGGTGCACCGGTTCGGCACCCTCTCGCTGCTCGCGATTCAGAAGTACATGAGCCAGGTGCTAATGGGTCTGGACTACCTGCAATACGTAACTGAACGCGGCCACACAT
>JAWNNR010000588.1:0-17494 GCA_035044725.1 Scaptomyza caliginosa
AGAAGAGACGAATTGCGTAAGGGGGCTGTGAAATCGAATAAAATAGGTGTGGAATCGCATTGCCCTGTGAATGCGCGTGAAGCTGTCAAATGAGCTTACAGACGGATTATTTTCGCCACGTAAAAATAATCGCATTAATTTGTCCGACAAGCAATTACAACAAATTGCCGGAGTGCAGTGTCAGCATTCGGTGGGTGGGTACGTGAGTGGGTGCTGACACTTAAGGGATTTAAGAGAAAGCAAAACATACCTTAAAAAGGTCCAAGACTGTACACATAAATGCCAATAAGTAGCATGTTTGCTTGTTTGTAAAAAACCACATCATTACAAACTACGCCACTTTTCTTTACGCTGCTGCACAGCAATTACCCGCGAATAAACTTCGAAGCTGAAGCTGAATACTGAAGACAGCGGCAGTTAAGATGAGACGGCAAATGGCAATAGACAAAATACAATGCACAAAATTACAATGGCGCCTGGACTGTGGACTATGAGTAAATGTGAATGAACGACCGGTGGATGGTGAACAAGAAATGAATGCCTGAATGCCTTCGCTTCTGACCAGGAGTACTTACAGTATACTTACTCAAGACAGTGTGGTTAACGGAGCTTCGCAAGGTGGATATCAAAAGGCACTTTCCTTTAATTGCGCCGGCAACCGTAGGACATTGGGGAGCAACCAAGCGTTTCTGCCGCTGTAAGGCGTTAATTAAATGCAAACGAACGTACACACACACACATACAAATACACAGACAGAGAAAATAACCCATCCATGGCCAATATGAATGAATTGAGCAGAGTTATAGGGAAATTGAAAATGAGCTCTCTTTTGTGTCTGGCAGTGGTTTTGTGGTCGAGCACCAGCTAGTATCACAAAAATTATTCAGATAATCAACATTGGCCACTGCGGTTACGAATGCCTCGACTTGGCTACTTGATAAGCCCTTAATACCACTTATAGCTTAATTCCTTACACTTCAGGGCACAGCACAACTAAGTACAACGTGGCGTATGTGTATGTATTTATTGTCATTGTCCCTCACACACTTTTACGATTTGTAGCTGATTAAGACAAAGCCTAGAAGCCACACAGCAACATAGACTGTTAAAGAGACTGTGTAGAAGTACCATAAAGTCAAGTGAATGTACTATTTTGTGGCTGCAGAGGACGAAGCAGAGGGCAAAAGAAGTCTCCAGCTGCGAGGAGCGAACGGCATTTGCACAAATTTAGAGAAAAGGCTGATTTAACTTGCTGTGCGCTTTGCTTAATTTACTACAAAATTAAATTGTACAAAGCGGAATGCCGTCCGTTTTGGCCATTTAAGTGCGAATTGCTTGTTGCTGCTGCTACTGCTGCCCATCGGCTTGGTCAGTAAGCATCATCATTGCGTTTCACGTACCGTTTCTGCAGCCCTACGCCCCAAGTGGCCTTCGGCCTCGGCGTCGAGTCAGCTGCTTGAGCGTTTTGAATTGAATTGGTTGCCTCTTGTTCATTTTCCGCCTCGTAAGTCTTCACTGAGTTCAAACACTTACGGCATCTAAATGAGAACTATTGTTAACACAGCTACGGACCGAACACCAGCACTTTTATTCAACAGTCTAATTTTTAATTCTCTTCCACACAGCACACTTCACTTCAGCAGTCATGTCGAATCTTTAATTTGGCTTCCGAGCTCAGCCCACACACACACACACACTCAAATCTATTGTGATCCCTAGCCTGCAGTCTTAACTCCTTTAGAACTGGCCTGACTGGGGCTCTAACACAATCGAGTACTGTGTGCTTGCTAACCAATATCTTGGTAAGTTGCTGTTGTTGACCAACATGTAACGCGGCACTTGCTGTTGATTGGATGCAGTACCTGGAACTGAACATGTTGCCTTTCCTTGCTTATAGCTGTAGTTATGCAAATACCGCTCAAGCATTCCTTTGACACAAAATTCAGTTTAATTTGGTTTTTTCCCAGAAGACCACAAGTGCAATGACATGAATTGACATAAATACTTTGTGGTTGGTTGACTCTTGTGACCCAAGTCCAAGCGGTCAAAATGTATTTCAGTTTATAGTAGCTGGCGCAACTGTTCCGGTCAGCGATGATTGCCAATGGCTAATAACGTTTTAGTCGACTTACCAAATGGTCAACTTACAAATCTTTCAACTTTTCTTGGCCCCAATTCGAGGTTCTTGTTCGCGTGTGTTTAGTTTATACTTTTTGTTTGCTTTCATTCTTTCTTCTTTTATTGGTATAAGTCAGCTAAAATGTTAAACTTTTTCTTTGCCATTATCGGCATTTGTCCTTTGCGGATCTACTTAACGGTATCTTAGCAAATATTTCAGTGTAAGTTGAAGTAATCTTTTGAACAACTTGTCGCTTTTAGCAATGTTATAATAATCATATGAAAAGTTTTCGACCAAATCATTTTAATGTCCTAATAGACTCATGTACCTTTTTTTGTTGTTGGGTAAACCCTTCTAATTAACCCTTTTGTACGAAAACATTAGTTATTTGCAGCCTGGAAATGTGCAAATCAATAAATCAATAAGCTCATTTATTATTCCTTTTACGCTCCCTACTCACCCATAGGGACAGACTAAATAGGTTTTTAAATGGACGTCTCTGCTGCTGCTGCTGTTGCGGTTGCTGCTGTTTCTGATGCTGATGTTGTGTACTTGTGGAGCTGAGCGGCGAAAACCTTTTTGGCGAGCAAAGCAAAACGAAGCGTTAACAGCTGTCAGAGCTTTAAACCTAATTTGGCTGTGAAAATACACAGCGCTCGCCATACAAATAAATCACCCACAGGTTGACCCTTTGATCTAAAAGCAGATGTCTGCTTGCAAAATTGTTGAAAAAATTCCGTAGACAACGAGTTTGCCTGATGAGCAGCAGCATTTTCAAGAGCAAACTCTTTGGCAACCCGCCACCTTCGGTGACTAACCCAACTCAACCCGTTGACCCCACAGGTTCGGGAACTTGAAGCACTTATGCGAAATAAAATGATGGCAGGCTCGTTGTCTAGGTTGAAATGTTTGGACTGCGCTTCTGAACGTTGAGACGGCAGAAATGGGTGTGTTTAACAGGTATTTCTGCAGTACATGGTACATACATGTACATTGCAATCCTAACGTAGAAGTAAGCTGCTTTTATTCTGCGTAAAATCAGCCAACGTCCTTTTAGCGGCTATTGTGTTTTTATATTGCGAATTTTTCTTCTTACCTTGTTTGCTGCATTCCGCAAAGTTGAAAGCATATTACGTCGTTTTACAGTATATTTAGGTAGTTAGGTGTACTTACATGCATGAATGCCCAGTTCTGAGAAAATGGTAATTACATCATGTTTTGGTTTTGATTCCACAAACTTTGTAATTTATTTAAAAGTACCAAACAATAGCTACAAGCTATTCAATCTGGTATACCCAAAGGAGTTGCTGTGTCTGGCAACCACTTAATAGATAGTAAGGTAAACCTTTGAACACCTTTATCGCACACCATACACACAACTACTACACACAAATGCTATTCTATATAGACTTTCCATTCAATATGTGTAATTGTACTCACAGAACCTTGAACAATAGACCAGCCAACATTTCAAGTTATCAAACTTTTTGCACACGCAATGAGCTTCGTTTGTGTGAAGAACTTCTGTTGATAGAACTTCTGTTGATACTCTAAACATTTTCTACAACATCATGTGTACACAGCCGTTTCCCCTTCAGCACGGAGATTCCTGCAAAAGCTGAACATTGAACGTCTGCTCGATTGACTCTTGCAAAGTTGACTTAAGCACTTTTAACGGACGAGATTCATTGGACATGTGACGGGACAGTGTGGTTCCTTTACAATGTACTTAGTTCGTTGTTCCTTGCACAATTGTAATTCATTAAAGCATTGTTTGCCAGAGTGAACACAAAAGGCAAAGTAGGCTTATATTCAAAAGCCGCAAGTAAGTTTTTTTTTTAACGTGTATTTAGTACAAATATTACACTTTAACTATATTTATTAATCATAGAATAATAACATTATTTTTATTGTGTATCTTAATTTAATTCATAAAATTAAAATAAAGTTTTTTGGCATAATTATGGCACGCCAGTTGCATTTAAACTTAAACGCAGTGACTATACATTTTTAATGATACTAATTGATATGTAATATTTTAAAACGAACTTTTTGTTTTATTTCAGTGGCTGTAATCGGACCCATTGATGAGTATTTATAGAATTTGTGTATGAAAACACACAATTGTGCGATTTAATTTTTATTTGTTGAACTTAAAGTGATTAAATGGCATTCAATATTAATGGACAACAAACAAAACAAAAAGAATACCATTGACAAGCGTTGGCAACATAAAGCGGATAATAAATACTTACAACTTTTGCAGCACTAACAATGACAAATACACATGCATACATATATGAAGTATGAAGAAAATGGAGAACGGGGAACCGTTGTTGATGTCCTGACTTCTCTTTTTTATCTTTTTCTCTCTTTCTGTGTGTGTGTGTGCGTTTGTGTGTAAATGTGAGTCACAAAGGCATTCGAGCAAATTTCCGACACAGTTTCCAATGTTGAATAGTCTACGTCAGTTTTTCTTTTTATTTTGTAGATGTCATCTGCGTCGCTTTATTATATTTAATTGCTCATACGCACTGTTCTTATTCGTTTTGCTTTCGCTTTTTGCTTGGATAACGCGTATTACAGCTGCCTCCGCTTCTGGCTCTTGTTTCTGCCCAAAAATGCTGACAATGGAGCTTTGTTCGCCTCGGTTCGCCTTCGGAACACCAGAAAGCGGATACGATGGACACTCTCGTTGCTTGACTATGTACTACATTGCATGTTTTTGCTCTTCAACAGCTGGCAACTATTCACTTTGTGTGTGTGTGCTGTTGTGTGTATGAGAAAGTTTCTTTATTCCTCCCTGTTGTTTGCTTTAATTACGACTGCTACCCTCACAGGCATTCACTTGGCTACGGTTCATGGTCTGAATTATATGTTTGATAAATTGCTGCTACAGCAAATCATCGTCAACGCTGACATAGATATCGTCATATCCTTATCAATTGCTGTTGCAATTGTCTGTTTCCCCAGTTGTACGACTACACTTGCTTGCTAGCTTATACTTTGTCTTTTTTTTTTGTAGCATTTACCAGCGGGGGTAATTCATTTGAGCTGGGCTGCTTGAATGAGTTTCAAGCTGATGCTGTAAAAAACTATTAAGAATGCAGCTTGAAGCGGAATGTGTTCAAATCTTGAATAAAAAACCGAGATCAAGAATGTTTTTATAAAGACCAAGTCTCCCCGGTTACAGATTGCATGACTGAAGTGGGAAAGAGTATACAAGGTACACAATGGCAAATAAAAAGATGCAAATTAATTGTGCAAAAAATGTGCAGTACAATTATTTTTTAAATTGCATTTGAGATTTGTCTTACTATTTTGTTTATACAAAACGAGACCTTAGCAACTCCACAATTTAATAATTAAGCAATATTTGCAACGCTCGCTAGAACTGCATGGCTGTGTGTTATTGCGTACCAAGTCAGGGTTCAGGCATTGGTAAGTTCATTAAAAATTCTCATTGTTTTGGTAGCTTACGTTGGCAAAGTGCGTTCAAGGTAAATGAATGTTGCTTTAATGGAGAACACGAGTAAATATCAGAACGTTGTCAGCCTGACTCTGGTTCTTACAGTGCTTGCGTAATATGGCGGTCCTTTAATTGAAACAGCACCAAGCCATTTTCACCCACTTTCTCAAGTCCACGATATAATCAAGAAAACTTACTTGCGCTCTTTGCCCCTGTCACTCTTTTTCGCTCTCTACCTTTTTCTGTTTCTTTTCTCATACAAATTAACCAAGGTGATGAAAGCACCGCAACTCGTTTCCGGCAACCGAGAAGCGGCAACATGGAATGCTCTTTACTTATATTGGCATGTCAGCAGCTCAGAAACAGCAAAAGTAACAGAAAGTGTGTGTCTGTGTGTGTATGTATGTCTGGGTGGTGTAGTTGGCTAAAAGCTGGCCACGAATAGAGAGCGCCACTTCTGGCTGCCTTCGCAATGAATTAATTATGTTTAGCTTGGCCACGCTTGTTTAAAGTTAATTGCTATTTCAAAATGCATGTTACGCTTCTTTATTTCGCAATGAAGTAAAGGTAATTTTTTTGTTCAACTAATTGGCGAGCTGTTTGAGACGGTTTGAATGCTAGTCAAAACACTTAAACTTCCACAAACTAAAACAGTGTAGAACTTGTTTTTAGTTTGAGCATTAAATAAGAAGTTTTGGCTTAAACACAACTTTATTGTCTAAGCAACATATATCTGTATGAATCGAGTTTCCCAGCACCGTGGCTCTTTTTTTTATCTTTTATTAAAAGCCATCATGCTAATATTGTGACTGTGTGCGTGTGCGTGTGCGTAAGACTTCAATTTATTCGACTCTTGTCAAGCTGCATATTTCTGAAAATGTATTGACCAAAATTTGATCAACGGATGAACCTTACAAGTGAGAATATTCAATTTAGCCATCCCACAAATTTGTACGTTGTCGCCAAGCAGACATCAAAGAAAAAGGGAAAGTCGGAGGAGCCGCTCAGAATGGACCACCTGCTCCCCGCTAAGGCTGCTGTGCGCTTCAGCATTATCCTCTAATAAATATTGATTTCGGGGTAATAAAAGAACATGACAGAAGCTAACAGCAACCTCAATGCTTCGATGGCATTAACGGCCCTGTCGTTCATCGGTCACAGCAAGCGTCCCAATAGGGAGTACGAATACTCACAATATTATGTACCAGAATTAATGGATTAGACAGTTGCTGCTTGCTTGAAGGTTGCCAGCAAAATGTATGTATACATCCGATTTGTAAAATAAATCGATGTAAATTATTTGCAACAAGGCATTAGATTATTCAAAATTAAATATAACTACCATGCTCAAATTATGCAAATTTTTTCAAATTTTCAGCGCGGAGTTCACCTTTTGCTTTCTCTCCTTTTGCCTTCCCCTTCAGTTGTTGCTAGCCATTTTTTAATACACGTAACACAGCGTTGCCCACAAACACAACGTTGGCACAACTGAAGCAGATGTGTGCTGGGGACGTTGGGAAGTGAAGTCATACCGCCTCATGGAGATAAATATGGAAATGTCATGTTTACAAGTTCTGGCAATAAAAGCCACCCATGAAGCTTATAAAATGCAAATGATTCGCTTAAAATATCCTTTTTGTTCAACGCTTCTCGCAGATTCCATAAAGAATTCATGTTAAGAGCACAAATTTTCCCAAAGAGAAAATGTCCTTAACGGTACATTCTTTATTTAAAACGGCTATTGGGTAGGAGAATATGCCCCAAACACTTACATTCTACCCAAACCACAATGGAATCAATCCTCTAAAAACTAGTGTGTAAATTTGTATTTATATTCTGCATTTTATTGTTTTAACGGAAAAGTAAATATTTTCGATAGCAGAATATATTTTTATTAATTATAAATGTGTGCAGTACATTAAAAAAATTAATAAAAACTTTTTAAAATATTAAAACATACTTATTTAAAAATGTAAGACAAAAATAAGTATTTTCTAAATAGTGCTAATAGTGATAATAAAGCCAATTCATTACGATGTAATTGTAAAGTTCGTTTAATAATTTAGTAAGTATGTTGTACCGTAAATTTATAAAAGGCAACTCCACCTGGATTGATGCGGGTTTTGAAAGTATCACTTGGCTTATACAAGCCCAATTGATGACTGGTATTAAACAAATCCTGCAATATTTTCAAATGACAACATTGAAATCATAAGAGAAGTAAACACTAATTGCTTGCTTACATGGACTATATAACCCATTCTGTTGGTCAGACCCAAGAGTTTCAATTTGAATTTTGCTGTTTGAGGGCACAATGGGCAGGGACGGTAGCCGCCGTTATAAACAAAAGCGACAGCAAACGAATGTGAGTCAATGTTATTGAGTGGTATTACAGGACGCAGCCAGATCTAAATAGTCAGAGGTTAAAAATTGTGAAAGTTGAATACAAAATATTTGGAACATACACTGAATGATTGATTTTTATATATTAATGCACAATATCCTGGTAAGCCAAGTGGATCCTGGTCGACCTCTATTATGGCTCTGTAATCATATATTGTAAAGCACAGTTTGTCTAAATACATTTTCTAAAAACAAAACATACCGATTTTGTAATAATTCTTTAATTTCAGGACGCACAGTCTGCAAATCATTTGACATTATAAGAGGAGCAGCAATCACAGCCCAAATGGCCAAGTGCAAACGATTGGCATCATAGCTCAGTTGATAATTTCCAAGCATCAGCTAAAAGTTAATTAAATACGTTAAATGTTAATTAAGTTTTGTTATAAAGGCTACCATATCTGGATCATTCCAGTGTCCTGGCCCAACATATTGCTTGAATGTATATTGTTGTGTGTAATAATTAAACATGATTTGATGGATAGAATCGGTTGAGTCCGTAATATCATCGGAGAATCGCCAGGAGTTGCAATGATCTTTGATTAACTTGTAGTTTGGCTGAAAAATGGCAAAGTTTTTGAATCAAAATCATTATATGAGTACAAATAACTTACGTGTTTTTGGTAGTATGGCCAACTGCAAGAATAGACCATTGGACGGCCCGTCTTGTTTAGGGCCCGACCAAAACTTGGATAAGCAGTGTTCAAGTCAATGCCATCTATAAAGCATCCATCGAGCTTAACATAATCTACATTCCAAGATGCAAAGGTTTTGGCATCAAGTACATAATATCCCCATGCTCCTGGTCCTCTATGTGTGCAAGTTTTTGCACCAACATCATGATAGATGCCAAACTTAAGACCTTTCGAATGTATCTGGTATGTGGCATATATTTAAAAAACAGCTTAATATTGCCTTATGAATTACCTACATAATCTGATAAAAAGCGCATACCGCGCGGAAAGCGTTCTCGGTCGGGCATTAACTGTCTTGTGATTGTGTTACGTTTCTTTTCCATCCAACAATCATCGATAATCAAATATTCGTAGCCAAGTTTACCATATCCTTCACTTACCAGCAGATCTGCCATGCGCATAATAAGCGATTCGCTGTAAAGGTTAAAAGATTAATGACTTTATCTGCATAGTAAGCAATTGTGGTAAATAACACAAAACAATGTTTTTGTTAAGTGTATTAGATTTCCATTCTCACCTGATGCAATCCCTGGGAAAGTTAACACAATCAGTCAGGCAGCGGAATCGTTCATATGGCATCCAGCCCATTGGCGGCGTTCTTGCTAATCCATTCTCAAGTCCATCAACATTGCACAAAAAGAGGCAACTTACACTAATCAGCAGCAGTTTCATTGTTGCTGTGTGGTTTTTTGTTTTCCTCAGCTATATAAATACTTTAGATACGCCTGCCCGAATCAAATTGATTTTCTTGCTTGGGTTTTTTTGTAATAGCTCTGTTACAAATTGAAGAGATGATGAGAAAAAAAAAATCGTATAACATTTATTGTTTATTTTTCAAGTAGGCCAACTATGTTTTTATAGTTTGTGTTTAAATTCTATCCTTTTGCCAAAGAGATACATTGTTTTCTGCTAGCCCAAAGCCATTGCAGCTAATTCAATTAGCAAATTTCATTTTATCACCTGTATGTTTTAAACCATTATTCTCAGCTCGTCTCTTTGCATCGAGTATAGAGATAGAGCTAGCATTGTTGCAACACTGTTTGCGGTCTGTTAGCAGCCATGGTTCGATGTACATGTCCATTATGTAAGCATAGACACCGAGACTTAAAACAACACACAAAACTTTATAACAACATGTTCGCAATTCAATTTAACAGTTGCCGCCCAACGCCATTGGTTACAACTGATGTCTTAAATGGCATAGTTAATTTAACAAAAAGTTTTGTATCCGTACTGCAACCACTGGCTACTAGTACTATTAATGTTAATGAAAACTGTAATTGTTTGTCGAGTTGAATTTAAGTATGCTTACTTAATAACTCGAATTGTTGTATACTTCTTACCAGTTGCCGGGCATAGGTTTTAGTTTATGCGACGAGAATAGACTTGGTTCGAGCTTCTGGCCGTTGCAAGTTTGCCTAAAAGTTTACTCTACAGGCCCCTGGGCTCTAAACTTTTGAGTGCAGCGCTTGGAATAATTTAACAGCTAGGCGCCTATTTGGTTAGCGGTTGGGGTACTATGTACCACGTGGCCTCTTCAGAGCTCTCGAGCGACGTTTTAGTGTATGCTTACAAGAAGTGTTGCAAACGCTTTGCAGGAAAAACTCCAAGAGCACTTGACTGATGAGTTTCATAACTTGCCCGATGCTGCAAAATAAACGAAAGACCCTGAGCCTGAGTAAAGAGGATACAAATTGCCAAAGGTAATACTTTTTATAAAAATAATACAATTAATTTACGTTGAAAATGAATACATTTTATATAATGTCAAAGAGTTTGACTGCACAAAAGACTCAAGGGCACAATCTATTGAATGCAGACGTAGACACATGTTGTTCGACTATAACAACAGAAGTGCATTAGTTGTAATGCCAGAGATACATATATAGATATATATGTGTATTCGACGCATAGTATCTATCCATCTATCTACAGCTTGTGGAAGGCGGCTACAAGTTGTGCTTGCAAGGAGTAAATAAACATACAGCTAGCACGTTATGCCAATTAAAAGGATCTGCCCCCATCCCTGTCGAGTTGAATGTTAATGTTAAATTTATGTAAATTAAATGATTTGTAATATGCTGCGACTGCTCCTCGGAAATGCAGATGTTGCCTGCCTGATGTTGACATCCTGGGACTGGCCTCGACTCTACCCACACTCCCCTCATTTTTCCCCCTTATTTTCCATATTTCCATGTCTTGCTTTTGCCTTGCCGGCTAATTAGTTAGAAGGAAGTTCGCTTGTTGGTTTAACTTCACTACAACTACAACAAATGCTGTTGTTGCTGATGCTGTTGCTGGGCGCTTTTGTGTTACCCCATTTGAGCAATTTCAAATTGGCCGAGTGCGCCAAGTGCACGCGCTGCGGTAAGGGGGAATAAAGCAGCCGTCGCAGCATCTGACGTTTAGTTGTTGCTTTTTGAATCTTCGCCAACTAATTAATTTGTACTTTTGCTTCGTAGCCCCCTGTCTGTGTGGCACCAGCAAGGCTGCGACCCCCAACGCATCTGTTCACGTGTGCTGTGTATATTGCCGGTTGTGTGTAGTTTGCTCAGTTAATGCCTCGAATATGTTAACAAGATACTTTACAATGTCCCATAAAAAATAGCAAGGCAAAGGCATATGTAAAGGCAAAGGGGCCCAAACACAAACTCAAAACAGTCAGCGGATTTCTGAGTTCTGTTTACATAGGTTTTTTGAACCACTGAATCTACGTTTTGTTTCTTTCCGGCAACGAAATGGCTGACAACACACATGTTGCACCGCTTTCCCTCCCACACACACACACACACACATACAGAGAGAGCTGGCGAAAGGATACACTCAAATTTGTACCCCGATGAGTGAGTGCGTGCCTACTCAAATGTGTTGTAAAATTATGCATTAGTTTTATGTCATTTTGTGGCATATTAAAATCTCCTTAATTACGAAATGTAATCAACAGAGGTTTGCTGCACACTTTTGCCATCATCTTTCCCCTGGCCTTAGACTCTGGCTTTGGCTTTTTGGCTCAAAGCGCTTTTCGTGATCCGCCATGCTCGGTTGTTGTTTACATTTTTTGTTAACGTTGTTCGTTCTTGTTGTTTTTCGGTTTAAGCCAAGTACGTGACAACCAGCAGTGGCAAGAAAAGTCTTAGTAAACGAAATCCTAGTCCAACATTTTTCACTTCGTCTAATGTTTGTTTGGCCCCAATATGTGCCATGTGCCCAGGAGTACAAAAAATGCCTCATCCATTAAATAAATGTGCACACGATGCTTGTGTCTATGTACGTATGTAACTAGTACGAGCATGTATGTATGTTTAAGTGTACTACATTTTAAAGTTTCTACAATAACTGCAAGTGCATTTACATATGTACATGTGTATAAAATTAAAATCCCAACTTGTTACATTTAAAATTGAGAATTACATTCTGTGTTCGAATAACGATTATACGCATATTTCAATTACAATTTTATCATAGTTAGTGGAACTCCGAAAACAAAAGAACTATAGAGTAAAGTATTTTTTTCGTTATTCCAACTAGATTGTACATTTATTTCGTTTTTGTTAGTTATATTGCTTTGGTTGCTGTTCTCGAGCCATAAAGTGTAAGCTAAAGTCAAAAATATTTTGCCTATTGTGCTTTTGCTGCTAAAAATATTTGATTACAAATTTAATAAAAGCTTCCGCACACTCTTATTTAAGAAAATGAATTAAACTGTATGGTATGGTACTAAAGCAACCTCAATGCTTTTGAAAGTATTCACTTTATGCCCGGTTACAGGGTATCACTGATTCAGCTACTCTCAAACGAAGCACTCATATTTTTTATACTTTTTGAAGAATGTGTAAATTGTTTCCCGCATGTATTCAATATCCATTAAACATGCATCACAATCAAGTATCATTCAGATAGTTGAATCAATTTAATATGTGGTACAGTTAAAAAGAAATGAATTCAACAAAAGTTCTACAAGGACTTGCAACACAAAAACAAAATAGCATTATTTGTTTTTCTTGAAGTTATTATGCTGTTGCAGTTTGAGTAACAAGAGGATGATGATGATGCATTTTTAATTCAGTTGCAATTGCAGTAATCAGTGTCAGTAACAGTAGCACTCAGAATTCGATTTGCATGTCATTAATATTGCCACAAAGATAAAAATAAATACAAACGCTCAATAATTGATTGATAATTTCATGTCATTGTCGTTTTCCGTCTCTGTATCCTACAAACGCTCAATACATGAGCTTTATTTTTTGAATCAGTGACAAGCAAGCAAACAGCGGGGAGAGAAGGAGCTTTATGCTTGTATGTCGTTATGTGAGACCATACATATGTACATAAATTAGCTCATTCATTCTGGATAACAGCTTGGTGGTGCAATCGTCCTCGTTTATGGCCCTTTAATTGCCACGAATTGTCTGAGCTAAGTACGTTTTGGTGTTATCAGCACCATTAATAATGAACACAATATGGCGGCTTCGACTGGTCGTGCATTCATAAAAAAGAAAAAGAAAATAAAATACAAATGAAGTCAACGCTAAAAAGTGCATTATTTATACAATTATGTGTGAAGATAATACCTCTTTTATGATGCCAAGTGTTTGGGTCGCACAGCTTGAGCTTTGAGCACGCTCTCTGTGGGTGGTTAGGTGGGTGTGGTTATGAGCAGGTAAAAGGGCTGGCATTGAAGCATAACGCTTGCCTGTTGGCTGTTGGCAGTTGGTAGTTGGCTGCAACAAAAGCCTATTATTCTGCACGTAATAAACATAAAGTTGGCGCAATTTGTAACATAAATTTAAAGGGCTAACGTAAATCTTAGCGGCAATTATGTGTTTGGCGAAACGCGGCGTATACGCAACGCGGCGCTGCTTCTGTTCATAACTCATGCGCTTCATTTCCAGGCTGGCATTCCAGATTTTCCCCGGTCCCGGCACACAGGCCTTACTATTACAAACGCAAATGCCAGCAGCAGCAGCAGCAACAATAACAACAACAGCAATAATATAGAAGGCGATGCCAGCGAAAGGAATTCAAATAGCCATAATTTATCACGTTGAGATTGCAGCAGCGCTACGCACACACACATATACCCAAACAGAGAGAAAGCGAGACGAGCAGCAGATGAGTCGACGCCGGGCTGTGGGTCGATTCCTGGGTTAGGTTCACGTTCCGGAGTTTGTGTTCGGATTTGGATACGGGGCACCAAACCCAGCCCTTTTTTTGTGGAATGCCAGCGGATAAGTATGACCCCCAATCCTTGCCTTTAACAAGACAGGGGGTAAGGCAGGGTAGTGCTAGAGGCATGGCGCTAAACGCAATTAGGCATGCGACAAGACCGCGGCCGTCGTCCCAAGTCTTGGCCGACGTTGGTGTATTGGGATTTATGATATTTTTTTTAATCAGATTTATCTTAATGTCTGCGATAAAAGTAAAATAAATCGCCGAGATTTATTAGCACTAATTTCGCTTAATGCGCAGGTGACTATGAATGCCAAATGTATAACAAGCACATTAAAAAATGACCGAAAACACCAGGAGAGACCATTCATCATATTTCAACTATTATTCATGCACACAATCCATTAAATGGGTTAGCGGCTGTTGTAATAATTTAAACTTCCCCGAAGAGCTATAAATTATTTCCCCAGAGCTACTTAAAACAAAACTTTAATTTGTTCAAATTGACGTTTTAATTTAAATAAATTAAATCTGTTCATTAAGTTTGAAAACAGCTTTGGGTTCACTAATAGAAAATCAATGCGCATCTTCGAATGGTTGGATGATATACTTAAGAGATTGCTTATAGATATAAATAGCACACATATATATATTGTCAACAGCTTAGAGCTCTCGAGAGACAAGCAACTCCTTGCTGAACAAACTAAACTGCCTATTCATTTGAGGTAGAGAGTGTTAAGAGAAACAAATCCGCCCACGGCTGCTGGCACAATTCCTGTTGCTCGTCGACATTAAGCGATGACAGCAGCAGCGACAAACAAAGCGCTCTCAAGGAGTATCCGCATCAGCAACATCTGCAGTAACAACAGGCAAGAACAACAGCAGAATAAGCGAAAGCGAACTTAAGAACTTGAGAGCAATTCCGAACAAATAACATTCGCAAAAAATATGAAGCGACCACCACGCAGCATGGGTCTAAGGCAGGCCGTAGCAAGGTTCTTGGTCCGTGGTTCGTGGTCCGTGGCATTGCCGCACTCTAATCTCCAAGCGGGGCAATAAAAGGCAACAGCAGTCACTCTTACAAACTTTGGCTTTGGCTTTGGTCTTAGTTCATATTTTATTTAGCCGCTGTATCCGGCTAAAAGTTCTGCTTGTGAACTTGCCGGGGCTACAGCTGCAGCTCGAGAGGAAGAAACTCTCAGGAATTTGTCCAGGCGTGCTTATTTTAATTTTTTTTTTATTTTTGTACTTTGTATGGCAGGCGGCAACTTTGCATTGCTGTTGTGCGGTTGTCCTGCAACTCCCCACATTTAAGTGTAGCAAGCGAAGCGCTTTCTTTTCCCTTTGCTGCGATTCTAGTGCTATAAAAACGAATAAACTGAGACAGAAACCGAAATAGCAGAAAATGCAAATCTTTGTCCTGCGATTCACTCGTTTCGCATGCTGTTCATCTGTCCAACAATCCCAGAGCTACACACAAAAAGCGCCAAAGCCGCAAGACGAAGTAGCTGCCTTCCTTCACTCTGACTACCATCCTTATAAGAACAATTGTTTTGCGGTTTCAGCGCTCTATCCCTGTCCATTTGCATGTCCCCGTCTATGTCCCTGTCCATGTCCATGTCCATGTCCATGCCCACAACAACCTGTGATAATCGTCTTGTGGGCAGTTGCTCCACTTCCTCTATCTACTGGGGTGTTTCTTTTCTTTCCTTTTCTTTTTGCTTCTTGTCATTTCCCTAACAACTCTAGCGGACCGGCTGCTCGCACCGGAACGATGCTGTTCGCCTTTTTTGCTAAACATTTATCATTTGATTACAATTTGACGGTCAATATGACTTCCCATCGTGTTGGTTGCCAGGACAATGAACGTATTCCGAAAAAGGGGAGGAGTGGGGCAGCCAGTGTTGAGAAAATTAAATGTGTTGTTGCGTTGTTGATTGTAAAAATGAGTTTGTTGTTTTTGCTGGCTTGTTTGCTTATGGACAGCGCCGTTCGTCTTTGGCAATTTTGCAATGAATGAAAGTTTACTTTTAAACAATTGTTTACATTTTACTTGGTAGCAGCATCTAAATATTAAATGTTATTATGAGAGAGTTGTCGCTTCGCTGTTCATATTTCATAAGCTGGAAAATTAAATTACGACCGCTTGTTTATGGGCCACAGCACATTGCATAGGTCGTTCTGCAGCCTTAAAGCCAACAACAAATGCTGACAGTTGCTATTGTTTTTACCTACTTGTGGTACTTGCTTCTAATGTTATTAGATTGCCTCTTTCAGCGTTGTAAATATACATAAATATATGGATGAAGCAAGCTCATAATCCTTTAAGTAGCTATTCTATAATGTTACATATCTTCAATGCATTCAGGCGTTTACTCTTCACACTTATGAAAGCCGTTAAACGTAACGGTTAACTTAAAGTAGATGTTGGCCATAGTTTACGAGTGCACCTGCTTAAAGCGAGGTAATTTTTGGGGTGGGGTGCTTTCAAAACTTTAGTATTTTGGCCACTTTGCCCAGGCATTGCCATATTTAAGAGCCTCAAGCATAGTATTTAATGCAATATTTGCCTAGAGGTGGTTTTTACAGTTACACTTTTGTTATCGCCAAATCGTAAAATTTTACTTGCTGCCAAAGTGCGTAATAAGTCGACAGAATCGCCCACTACTTAGTCGGCTCAACAAAATGCCATAAAAAACTCATAGCCCAAGACCAACTTCAATTTGTCAGAGAGCTAAGCGAAAATTTTGAAAAAAAAATAAAATATTTGCTACAAACAAATGTTTTGGAGTAATTTCAAAGAAGGAGTGAGAGAAAATGGCTGCTAGCCATAGTAAAATCAGAGCTGACCGAAAAAGGATGCCAAACATATCAACACGACAACAGCAAGGAAAACGAAATATATAAATCAGAATAACTTAACCCATATGGTACATAATCATATTTCATTATATGTACATAAAGATGGTATGCACATATTTATTCAGCTATATATTTGAGCTAGTGCTGCTCAAAGACTGCAAGCCAAAATTATACAGTTCGAAAGGAAGAGAAAAGAGAACGCAAGCTTATTTTGGATAAGATGCGCAAAAGACAGCAGGCAGCAATTCATGCACGAATAAAATTGATGAAGGTCAAACTCTAGTTGACTTTGCGGTGATAAATGAGCGGTCAACCTAGAGAGGAAAGCAGCACAAAATTCAACCAAAAACCACACAAACACACGCACATACGCACAAACTACAAGCTGGCAAAAGACACGAGGCGCTTAGTGCCGAACAAGCAAACTTATGCACCTACTATGTACACTTAGTATATGTAGTTTGTGTTGTTCTTTGCTGTTGTTGTTGGTGTGTGCCTGCTATAAGCACGCATACTTGAAGATATAAGCGTGCACAGAATACGTAAAGCATTTTGGGGATACGCTCGAATGGCTCGTCGGCTGAACGTTATGCTCGGTGAGTTGGGCATATATCGTATGCGATTCTTCGTCCTGCTTTTACGGTACCCAATATGGCTGGGCATCGAAACAAAATATTAGCAAATCTTGTTTAGAGTGTTTGGTAAATTTATTGCACTCGTGTCTGTGTTAATACGCGCGAACATATTGCCAACGAACAGAATTTGAGTTAGATTTT
>JAWNNR010000589.1:0-100000 GCA_035044725.1 Scaptomyza caliginosa
AGTCTATAAAAGCTAAAGACTAGATACTCTTTTAAGGCATAGTAAGAACAACTTTGTTCCAAATGATTGCTAACTCTTTCGAGTTTCGGTATACAAATGTTATTTTAAGCCACTTTTTATAGAAATCAGTTGGGAAAGAGCATTTCCTTAGACTAATGTACATACAAAGGAGACTTTATGCTGTAGGTTTAGGACTCAGGGTACCTCCAAGTCAAACACTTCCCACTAAAACTTACTTGTTTAATAAATATCTTTCATATTAGTCAAAGATATAATTTGTTTCTCTTTTCCATCAACTATAGCAAAAAAATTGCCTTTCATATCTGTATCTAGGACTTTTTTTGTTCTCTATTGAGCTACGCTCTCCGACAGCAAAAAGTGAATGAATTATGTTCTTTCACCTTTTGCTCTCTCTCACTCTCACTCTCTCTCTCTTGCTCTTTATCTTTGTAAGAGTCCATGCCTTGGAAGGGATATGAAAAGAGTTCTTCGCCTTTTCTTGAATCGTTTCTTTTTTTTCTGTTTTCTGTTATATACATATATATATAAGTATTATAATTTTGCTGGACTGTTGTTTTGTTTTAACTTAGCCGCCTAATTCGAGGGCGACAGGATGCGAATGCCAAGCCAAAAGTTTTAAATACATGTTTCAAAAAGTGAAGAAAAACGAAATGAAATTTCCAAGGCAGGCAAGAAGTTTTTTTAGAAAATTTGTTGAGCAGACGGCAACCGCTAATTAAAAATGCATCTATATCGCTCTCTCTCTCTCTCTCTCTCTTTCGTTTGAAACAGAGTTTTTTTGGTTGATAACTAGACAACGATATTTAGCTTCTGTTCAGTTTTGGTATCATTTTGGGATCGGTTTGTATGGGATCGCATAAATCTTTATTATCACAAAACGACAAACGACAATGATACACCGACACACGGAAAACCGAAACGATGATAAATGCATGTGTGCGTGTGTGTGTGTATGTGTGTTTGTTTTTGTGTGCACGGAAATTAAGAAATAAATAAATATACATATTTGTGTATCGCATGGCCGGCCAATAATATAGCATAAGACATTAAGCAACGCGCCAGTTGGCTACCAACTTCAAATGAAGTGAAACTTAATTAGCTCGGTTCGGCTGTGGTTTGGTTTGGTCTGGTCTGGTTCACAGTTGGTCTGATTGGCTCTGTTGGCATTTATGAGCTGTTGTTGGTGGTTGTTCGCATGTTTCGCATCCTTCATGATGTACCTAATGAAGTGTACACACACACACACATACACTGTTACACACATTTGCACTTGCTGCGCCTTTCATTAGCAATCGCACTAATTGTCCCCCAAGCGCCAGGCGCGATGTGAATTTCTTTTCGCTGCTGCTGCTGCTGCCGTTGCTGCTGCTCATTTGATTGGATTTGCCAGGCTGGACAGTTTGAGCCCAAGTGCAAACAATCAGAACTTGCTTCAGCAGCAGCAACAGCAACAGCAGCAGCAGCAGCAGATGCTAATGAAGTCATCTCATCAGCGCGTTGCATACAAATGCGTCGCATTGGCCAGCAATTTCCGCTTTTGATTTATGCTGCAAAAAGCGCCAACGGCCAACAGGCAACAGCAACACGAACGCGAGTCAAATGGCCAACAACACAACCAATTGGTTATCGGGCAAGGAAAAATCTGTGAAATCGACAAAACGACAGCAATCAAAATGATGATAGCTAAGGTGCCGACAAAAGCTGATTGATGACTTTGATTGATGGCATGCAATGGATAATGTGATGCGATGTGTTGCCTAGCTAATAATTATAGCTAATGCAATTGCATTTTAGTTCAACTGTTGAACGAAAGCTTATTTAATTTATTTAAATATTGTACTTAAAAGTGAATTGTCAATTGATGGGTTGAATAAATCAAAAGTTTGTTTAAACGAAGAACTTTAAATGTCTACTAAGAAAGCTACTGCTTATAAAGATTAAACTTAGATAGGGCTAATACTCGTCAGTTAAAAGATTGAACAAGCGATTGCTGTGCTTAGGAAAAACTTCGGCAAAAAAAGGCCGGAAATGTAGCCATTTACATGGAAATTCACATAGGAACAATCGCAATTATTC
Source organism: Scaptomyza caliginosa (assembly GCA_035044725.1). Classification (NCBI taxonomy): domain Eukaryota; kingdom Metazoa; phylum Arthropoda; class Insecta; order Diptera; family Drosophilidae; genus Scaptomyza; species Scaptomyza caliginosa. The sequence continues at coordinate 2,098 of JAWNNR010000589.1, forward strand.
AACATTAACAAATATTTAGTTGTTTCTTAAGTATTTCCATGTATGCAAAGCCTTTTCGAGGCTTTATCAGATCTTTTGTTGTAGTGCAAATTTACGAAACAAAACACCAAAAAAACAACAACAAGCAAATCACATAAGAGAAAAGAAAATGAATTATCCGAAGCAAAGACATCAATTAAGACAGTAAAACACTTGGCTACCTTCATCAAAAGTGGCCCCGACAAAACAACAACAGCAACACTAGCAGCTGAAAGAAGTAAAGAACATGCGGGTACAACAACAACAATTGAGGCCTTAACCGTTGGCCAAAGAGACAGAGGGGAGCGTGTGTGAAAGAGAGATGAAACAAAGATTCGCAACAAAAATCTGCTCAATCACTTTTCACTTAACCCAAACACAAGAACTTCAAGTTGAAGTACGATAACTGCAAAGAGAGAAAGAGAAAGGGAGAGAAGTGGCACACACACACACACAAAGACGTGGCAGATTGGTCAGAGATGGTATCGAGAGTAGCCGGAGGTTTGGGGGGAAGAGCCAAGTTAAAGTGATGTGTGGGCTTTTGAACACCAAAAAATACAAGAGAACAAACAAACAGCCGAACAGCAAAAAGCAAAAGCAAAAGCAAACTTTACTTGGATGATGATGATATGCAAAAAGGCTGGGGCCGGGAGCAAAGAGCGCCAGCACGAACAGCAAAGATTCGGGCTATAAGAACAGCAAAAACAACAGCACATGTGTGCACAACACAACAAAACATACACACTTATATACACACACCCATGTAGTATTGCTTGATATTTAATTCCTACTCCAAAAAATAAAAGCGTTGCTACGTCAGCAACAGCAGCAGCAGCAACAGCAGCAGCCAAGGCAACACTTGACCCAAAAAAAAAATAAGAAAGAAGAAATAAGTAAGAAGAAAAAAATAAATAAATAAGAAGAAAAACGAAATGATTGGACCAAAATATTTTGCCGTAGACAAAGTCAACACGGGATTGAGTAAATTTCCGGAGCCAGACGCAAAAAGCCAGAGCCCGGGAACAACTAACAGTGAGTGAGGATCAGGAAAACCGGAAAAATTCATCAACTTTAACTCTAAATTAATATTTAGAAACTATTTCAAGCGATTAGTATTGAAAGTTTTGTTTAATATTATATAATTAATAAGAAATAAAGCAATAACCAATTGCTCTGGTCACACTGTATCGTCCATTATGGCAAATGCAAAAAAGGCTTTAGCCAGACTTAAACGTTCATTAAAGCCAGTAAGCGGTTTGAGAAAAACAGTCAGCCAGCAGACTTGGCAGCCAATATGACTTGGCAGCTTTTTGAGGGTTCACTGCAATTTGTTATTGCTGCTGTTGTTCTTGTTGTTGTTGTTGTTAGGCGCTTGCACTTTTTCTTTTTTGTGTGTGTGTGTGTTTAGATGAGGCAGGAGTCGACTTATTGGCAGTTTTAATGTGTCAGCAGCAGCAGGTGCCAGCAGGCTAGCCCAGGCCAGACAACCCAGATGCCGCCCACTTTTGTTGATGATGAAAGTGCCGTCAAATGGTTTTTTGATTTGCTGTTTGCGTAACTGAGCCAAGAGTTTTGCCAGCTTGCTACCAACAACAACAAGAACACTACCACCCAACACACCCAGCCTTTCACCTCCGACCAGTGCTTTAACGCCTATGCTGCCTAATTGTGTATGCGTGTGCAGTGCTCGAGAATTGCGTAAATTTAACAAGTTGCCACTTGAACCAAGCCTAAGCCAAAGTCGAGTCAAGACGAGCCAAGCAAACTGGCAACTGGCAACAACAACAACAACAACAAGCTGGCTAAAAAGGCAAACAGGCAAACAGGGCAGAGAAGCTAGAAGAGTTAAAACCAGACTAGAAACAGTAGCAGCAAGTCTCTGTTGCAAGGATTAATTTGATTTAGATGTTTGAAGCTCTCTAGTGTGTGTGTGTGTTTTGTGGACTTCACACTTGTCATACACTTGGCAAGCTGCTTAGGTGCCATTGCCATGGCATTTTGAAAACCCCATTTCCCTATGATTTACAGGGTATACAAGTGGTCTGCATGGCTGCATTTTAAATGTACTTGATATGTTGCTTTAAACTCTAAGTTGAAACTGTTTCATTGAGTCTTAGCTTTCGTCCGATGTTGTTTAATAACAAAATTATTATCATTATTAATGATGCAATGTAATCCAATTTAGGCTTACTTAATGCGAACTTTGTCTAATTAGGCGTTTCATGTTTTTAATCAACAATATTGATGCAAACTTAAACTGCGAACAATCAACGAATCTTATATTCAAAACTTCTTAACGTATAAATTGGTGTTTAACCCAAACTTGGATCTGAGCTATATAGAGCATTACAAATGCGACAAGTTGACGTTTAGGAATTGTTGTTGTCAGCTTGATTTGTGTAGCTGTTGCTTTGGTTCATTTTTCTTTTCTGTTTCGTTTCGTTTCGTTTTCTTTTCCTTTTCTGCAGGCAGGCGGGCGGGCAGGCAGGCAGGCAGGCAGCAAACAAAGTTGCCACGTTGCCGTTGACAGCTCAAAAAACACTTAAAACGCTGATTTACGTCACGTCTTAGACAGGCAGTCGAGGCAGTCGAGGCACCCCTACAAAATCAACCCCTAACTGACACCTTTTGCCATGTTGATCATTACTACGCACAAATTTGGCGCATTGGCAAATTGACTTGGGTCTACTGACTGCAGGCTGGGGGTTGGGGGTGGGGGTGGGCTGTGTGAGTGAAATGCCTGAACGCCTCTGCATGACATGGCTACAAATCGATGAGGTGCCAAACTACCCAGACTACCCAACATCACCTCCCCGACCACACCTTCAATTAGTAAGCCTTCAAGCCTTTCTGTATACGTTACGTTTTTGGACCCTGCTGAGTTAAGTTTCTTCTGTTTTTTTTCTGTTTTTTTTTCATGCTGTTTCACTTTGACAGCTGCAAATTAATTAGATTTAATTATTTTCTGCCGCTGTTGCTGTTCGTTCATTGATTGCGCCTAATTAACTGTACTTGAAGTTGGCGCACGCCTCAAATTTCAATCATCCATCAGGGCAAAACATGTGTGTGGGGTTCGTCCTTCCAGTCCATCCATCTAACTAGACAATGTGTTGCAATTATGTAAGACGGCATCAATCAATTAATTTCTTATCAATGCATTGTTTCCAGTATCCTTTGTAAAATAGCAACAGCAGCAGGGAGCCAAGTGCAAGGTTATTGGGGACGTTGCCAAGTAACAGCTGAGAAATCCGTTAAAAACGCGACTAAACAATACGAAAAGAAATTGGCTAAGAAAGACGTTTAACTATTTAAACATAGATTTAGTTCAGTTATCGATAGATTTTGCCTCTCTCTCTCTCTCTTGGATTTATTAGTGTCACCGTATGTCACATTAGGTATTTAATCTATTTTTGAACTAGACTATTAAATAATTCCATCAATTTACTCAAATACATTTTCAATTTGCTGTTTAACCCCAAACATATGATTGTGTATAAGCGCCTTGAAGTTGTGTATGTGTGTGTGTTAGCTACATACACACAAACATACTTATCTTGATTTTAGTAATTAACTTTAAAAGTCATTTATCAATCAATCAGCAAGAATGTGTCAAGTTAGAGTCGCACAGCCAAAAACCAACAACAGCAACATTTTAATGGTCGCAACGGGGAGACGACAACAACAACAGCAACAACAACAGAAAACCACTTCACTCTCCACACTCCACACTTAAGCTGAGTTGAGTTGAATTCGAATCGAGACGACAAGTGTGCTAAAAAGCATTCACGACAAGGTCGCACACTTGCTGCGGAGGCCGCAAAGCCGAAAATTGGCTTACAATTGGCCAAGCACCAACTAAGTAAATCAAACGTCAAGTGGCCCAAAACACAACAAAAAACACAAAAAAAAGGAGCCAAGAACAAAAAAACACAACAACAATTGGTAGAATGTAACAGTTCTAAGTTCTAAGAGTATACCCGACTACTTATATACCATAAAGCAAACTTGACTGTTTGTCAAAATGATTGCTAAAAAATATTTAGATATATAGTCAAGCTCTAAATTAGTACTTAACATACAACTTAAACACTTTAAGAATATGATTTTGTTAAGAACATAAAAGTGTTTCTCTTCCAGGCATTGGATTGGCCAGATTAAGCTATACCTGTTAGGTTATATTGATTTTTACCAAATGTTTTCGAACATTAACATATAAAATTTGCCAAAGACTCGTTTTTTGTTGAAGTTTTCATTTAATGACTCTATTATTTCTGTAATACTGCAACTGCAATGCAATATGCCCGTTATACTGCCATTTGTAGAACATGAGAATTATACTCAAAGAGGCACACAAAAAGGCAAACACGTCACGGCAATTAAAAGCGACGCTGACCAAACTTAAAGAAACTCAAGACTCTAATTCAATACAAACAAAACAACAAGAACTAGAAAAGAGTGAACAGAAAACAAATATAAATAAATAACCAAATGACCGACTAAGGTAAATGCTTTAATTTTGTTTGGCATGGCAATTGAGCATTTGAGCAAAATTGTTGACCAAGTTATGGTTTTTGTTTAATGTTGTTGTTGCTGTTGTTGTTGTTGTTTTGTGTTGTTTGGCTGATAAATGACAAAAGGCGCACCATTTATTAACCGAAACTACAATTATTGCTAACTGACCGCACGCTGGCCACAAAGCAAGCAGCAGCAGCAGCAGCCGTTGGCAGCAGTTTGTAGCAGCTGGTAGCAGGATCTCTAATTTCGACACACACCACTTCCACTTTGAGCTTTGACTCTTAAGGCATTCTGCATGCCAAATGCGAGCATTAACTGCCATTAGTTGTGGGCTGTGTGTGTGTGTGTGTGTCTCTGACTGTGGCAGCTGATGATGCGGCATGCGGCTCAAACTTTTCCACTTTGCAACTATTTCAAAAGTATAGCGAAACTTGGCCAACCTCTCAGCCCCGAGACCCCTTTCCACTTATCTTTTGCGCACTGTCAACGCTTTTTTCACTTCCACCAGCAACTCTACTAACGTCGATTTTCAATGCGATTCATGTCTTTTCTGACCCACCCTCCCCCTCCCCCTCCCCTTCCGCCCATTGACCATTCCAGCAGTTCGGCCCGCTGTGTGGCTGCATGATTTATGATTTTTGGCAAAAGTATTTCTGTGGCCAGCAAAAGCCTCGAGCGGACCAGCAGCAGCGTTCAAAGTTGTCTGCTCAAATCATTTTAATTGAAAAAAATTACACATGAGCGAAGCCAGCAACAGAAAACAAAAAAAAAATGGTTTGCAGTTCAGTTGACATATAACGAAAGTTGAATACACTTAAGGACTTTGGATAGTAATAATAATGTTAAGAATAAGAATGGAAAATTAACTTCGTTTCGTTGTATAGAAAATCTATCAAGCCTTTTTCTAATATGCAAAACTCAACACAAATCATGTATGACTTATAATTGAAAAGGGCAACAAAATGTTTCCAATGAGTTCACGTGTTCATCATCTTTGTATAATGTTAATGTGTGTGTGTGTGTGTGTGTCTATGCCCTTCAGCTGGGCAAGGTTCATAGTGGGCTTGGCTTTGGTGTGTGTGTGTGTGTGTGTGTGGGTCTTATGCCTCGTCTCCGGTCTCTTTGGTCTCTGTTCTCTACTCCTGGGTCCCGGCTCTGCTGGCATTGTGAACTTCGACTGCTACTGCGACTGCGACTGCGACTGGGCCTGGCACGTACACTAGCTACCGGAAATGTCCATTCACTTGCATATTAACAAAGTTCCGCACAACGAAGCGACGTCGACGCTGCTTTCGGACTTGCTTGCATATACTTGGCAGTACTTAATAAACTCCCGGGACACATACAGCGAAAGAGAGAGAGAGAGAGAGAAAGTGAACGATAAAATGACGAGCAGACGAATTGCCATACACACACACACACACACACACACACACACACACAGACACACACGTACATGTGTGTAGCTAGGGAGCGGGCCAACTAACTTGCTCGTACATCATATGAAGGACGACGATATGGAAAGGGGAAAAGCGCTGCAAGTCACCAGTGTGGCCTTAGAGAGTGGCCTTTTGCCATAGCATACAACTGTGCGGCCCGCCTGTGGCGCTCTGTGGCAATGTCCGTGTGTGTGTGTGTGGCTCAACTTAACTGAAACAGGAAAGTATTTCGAAGGCACCGGAAGCCGGAAGCAAGCAATAATTCAAATGAATTTCAAATCAAATCATTACAAAACATTTACAAAGTATGCGCAGCAAGCTGCACACGAAAACCGCAGGAATCCACCAGTTGACCCCACCAACCCAATCACAATCACAATCACAATCTAAAGCTGAACTTGGAATGCCAAGGCACATAGCCTTGAGAGAACGCACCGCACCCGCACACTACCTTCAGCTTCAACTTCAACTTGCAACATGCTGCAGCAGGTGGCAGGTAGCTGGCCACTGTGGTCGGCTTTGGCCGTGTGATTAATTTCTATTATTATGACACTGATTAGGGCCACTTACAGGCTCATTACAGTCATGAGGCGGCATAAAGCACAAACCAACAAACCAACACGCACACACACACACACACACACACACACACATACACAATGCACGACTGGATGTAGAGTTGAACATTTATCAAGGCATTGGGCCACACCACATGCAGCGGCCGTTTGTCTTGCACTTGACCAGGCCTGGTCAGCACCAAAGCAACTAAATCAACAGGCCAAACAAACTGCATAAGGAACATCGCTGCTGGCTACTGCCAAGCAAATCCAGTGTGGCAGACAACCTGCTAGCCGCAAAGCGGCACGTGCCTCCTTTAAAGGTGTCATAGACACATTTAACTGCAAATGCAAAAAAAAAGGGAATGTGGCTACAGGTTGTAAGGAGTGCATTGAGTAAAAATACTTTAAAGTATAAATTTAAAAGTAAGTTGCAACATTTTGGAATCATTTGTAAAACAGGAAACATATTTCTTTGATAAATTTCAGTTTAATAATTTAAATAAATAATTTATATTTTGTATTATAAGAGAGCAAAAAAAAAAATTGGTTTAAAAAAAAATTGTTGCTTATATCTAAAGAGGTTAGTGGAGCTGTATGCTGCCGTGTTTGCGGCATGAAACGAGTTCAGCCGCGATTGGGACGCACGACAACAACTTGAGGCCGCTTGCCGGACTTGTTGCCCTTGCGACGACGTTTGCCGTTCTTGTTGACGCGACGCCGACGTTGTTGCACCACACGACGACGATTGTTGTTGTTGTTGCCGGTGCGCTGTGCCAGCGCCTGACCAACGGCTTGGGGCAACAGATTGTTGATTGGCGAGGTGCCATAGATCACCTGATTGAGTGCAGCCTGTTGGTTAGTGTTGGCAACACCAGTGCCAGCTGTGCCCGTCGTGCTTGTTGTGGAGGCAAAACCATTGTTGTTATTGCCCAAACTGACATAGATGGCACCATTGGCGGCGCCATTGACACCGCCAACAGTGCCCAGGCCGGAGCCAAGACCGGTGCCCAGGCCGGAGCCAAAACCGGTGCCCAGGCCGGAGCCGAATCCTCCAGTGCCAGCATTCGTATTGGTTGGACGCAGCTGCTCCAGCATATCCTGCTTGTTTGTAATGTACTCATTAAGTGCGGCATTGAGATTGTTATTCCCCGCACCATTGGCATTGCCATTCAAGCCGGCAGCCAGAAAACGCAATTGTCCATTCTCATTGCCATCCTTCACATAGAGGCCGGCCAGACGCGATTTTTCCGCTTCCGCTTCGGCTGGCGCAGCCTTAGCCTTTGCCAACAGCACTGTGGCCAACAGCATGGAAATATAGACAGCTCGCATCATTTTGTGACTGGTGGCTTGGCCAGCACAGGCAATTGCTTTTATACCAAAAGCCAAGTGAATGAATGATATGCAAAAAGATTTATTCATAGTTCACGCTTTCTTCTCTCGCATGGATTCTATGCGATCGATTGATTGTAGAAAGCAAAGCGTAGAAAAAAGCCTGCAGGGCTTTATTTCAAAGCTGGCTAAGCGTGTCAAGTACTTGATCTACGCACATACCCATTGTTTGCACAAGATCAACAACCCGTTCATCAGCTCGTTCATCAGCCCGTTCATTAGCAGCTCCAAGCTCTATTCAACTTATTGTTCAATGTTTAAGTGCTACTCGTTGGGGTATTTTATACAAATGAAAACGAAAATTCGCCAGCTACTACTAGAACTACCCTTTAAACATTTTAAGCTGCATTTTATAAGTTGAATGAAAGAATTTTATGTTTAAGATTACTTTTTTGAAGTGGCCGCGGGCACAAAACTCACTTAACCTAGGATGGCGTAAAATGTTTTTGGGCAAATTGTCAGTTTATTATTTGCAGGCAACTTAACAACGATTCTAATTAAATAAAGCGTCTGACACACACACACACACACACGCAAGCCCACTGTGCGTATGAAGGGGCAAGAAGGGAAGTTGCGCCTAAGTTGGCGAAAACGACAGTTTGCTGACGACTGCCTGGCGGGGTTGTTGAAATATATTTTCACTTACGCCAACGCAATGCACACTTACACTTACAAACACACACACACACACACACACACAGCCGTACATGGACTTCTCACATGTGGCGCGTCGTTTACTTGGCAATGCAATTACAGCCGCTAACCGCGCGTGAAAATAGCAACACAACAACAGCAACAACAACAACGATCAGCAACAGACTGAATATTGTTGTTGCAGCGGGCTTAAAGCGGCGCAACGACAATTAACAACAGCGTGCAACACAAAAACGTGGCAAAAGGAATGGATGGCGTTGACGATGAGGCTGCTGCAGCTCTGCACGTTCTCAGCGCCATATCAATGACAGGCACCAAAACCAGAAGCACAACAAGAAGCAGGACGCCCAGCTGGCAGCAAAACGCCAGGCTTGCGCATATTAACAGGCTTAAAAATTGTACCGCCTCACCTCCCTCCCCTTTTTGTACAGCTCACTTCAATGGAAAATGCGTTAAACGTTAAGCGAAAACCACACGCACTTCATTTCCACGTGCAATGGCAACGCCAAAGGCAAAATTGTGTCGGGCAATAGAAAATGCCAGTCAAAGTTTTTGCTTCTTTTTCTGGCCACATTTTGCACACCTCAGCAGCAGTAGCACTCCCCTTGCCCTAACAGAAACGCACACACATGCACCGAAAATTCTGTTTGCGACAAAACAAAAAGCTGTTTGGCCAAAATGGGCGAAAATTGCAAGGAATTTTAAGTGAAATTCCATGACATTTTAATGGGGTTGCGATTGGGCAACACACTCAACTGCAGGCCTTACCAACCCACGTTACTCCCCAAAAATGGCATAAAACGTAGACAGACATAGAGAGGGAGGAGGGGTGATCCTCTTTAACGGTTACTTACATGCATACCAGCCATGTTTAAGCCAAGTGACCATAGAGAAACTATACTCATAGCTTTTGTTAGCTTAATAGCTTTTGTATATGTTCTTTTGGGCAGACTCTTTCATAAAGCGATCGACGGACGACAAAGATAAGTTTTGTATCTGTGCCTCAGTAATTGTCAACATGGCACAAGATATCAATGCATTAACGGAAGTGTTTTCTTTTTATTTGTGTTGTGAGGGTTGTGTTGAGGGCAAACCCAAAAATAGTCACGGAAATGTAACAATCTATGCTTAGAGATCAATAATCGCTCCCAGCAGTGTAGATCGCACTCCCACTCTCGAACGCTCCCTACTGCTGCAGGTAAGCCCCCTGGCACATTGAATAATGTTGCAAGCCAAAGTCATAAAAAGACGGCGTTAGGGGCGTGCAATAGCATATACAAGAGAGAGAGAGAAAGAGAGAGAGAAAGAGGAGGCGGATCTTTTCACTGCACGAAATGACAAACAGACGCAGCAAATAAATAACACGAATCGGGACAGTCTGTTGGGTGGCCGAGGAGTGTAGGGAGAGTGTAGGGCCTTAGCTTACCACTTAAGTCGCTGGCATTTACAGCCCTGCGGGCGACAAATTAACACACACACGCACGCACACACTCATAGCGCATACGTATGCCCAGGAGGAACAGGAAGCGGCTTTCCCCTTACACACAAAAGAAAGACAAAGACGTTGCGTTGAAGAAAACAGCCAAACAGATGAGCGAAGCATATAGAATGGATCTATTTTCAGAGCAGACACAGACAGATTTTAAAGCATTGGGATGAGTAGGGGAAGCGGCGGACAAACGTATACGCATTTAATGGATCAGCATAGGGGGTGGCTGACGGAGCGATCAGCTTGCAACATGTCGCACCTTTATTAATTGCAGTCGACGCTGATGCAGACGCGCCCAGACGAGCATTTGACATGTTTAATGCGAAAAACAAAAAATTAAAAATAAAAAGAATACGTAACAAAAACAGAAGAAAGAAAGAAAGAACAGGGAGCGGTACGAGGTCAGAGAAAATCTATTTTTGAGCCGCGACGCGTCGTTGACATAGGCTGGATGGAAAACGAACGAAATTCTTTCGGGCAACTGTGCATCTATTAACAGACAGCATTTTCTTGGCTGCCTGGCAACAGATTCCAAAGCGACGCATTCGACTGCAGATTCCGAATGCCAAGCAAACATCAGACATGCGACTGAAGACTGTAGACAGAGTAGACAGCAGAGAGTAGACAGTAGACAGTAGACAGCTGACGCCACATACAGAGGGGCAAACAAAATCCACAAGTCCAAAGTCCAACCAAGGGGGGCCAAAGTCTTTGCAAAAAAAAATATTAGCTATATCCAGTTCAAGTAGACTCGAACTTGCCAGACTTCATTCATAGGATAGATCTGTGTTGCTCAACTCTTTCATTATCTATTAATTTGGCAGTTTTGCAGATAGAGAGTGAAAGAAAGAGAGAGAGAGGAAAACCTTTTTGGACAATTATCATTATCATTTTTAGCTGTGGCCATCTGTCAGCTGCAGTTGCAGCTGCCACTTGTCGCAATTGAGATGACTTATGCTTTATTTTGTGACAATTTTGAACGCACCCACCTAGAACTAGAACCAAAGTACAATTCAAGCATTTTACATATAACAATTCATCTTTTGCATTGCTAAAAATGGGCGGTACCCAAACATCGTTTTTTCTTTCTTGTTTGTAGCCAGACACTTTTTGGCAATTAGTGCAGCGCCTTTTGGTTATGTACTTATGTACTAATGTCCAATGCGTTGCCGTTGATGGATGGCGGATGCACTTGAGGGCGTTGCTGAAGTTCTTGAAGTTGAAAACCTTTGGGCCAAGCACTAACCACTTGAGCGCATCTAATTTAATGGGCGCCAAAAATGAGGGCCATTCCGCATGTGATGGTGCTGTTGATGGTGATGGTCATCAAATGCGAGTTTTATGTAAATGTCTCCGGCACTCAAGTGGCCAAACAGGCAATGACGCACTTATCCTTTAAGATACTTGCCAAGTGCACACACACACACACACACACACATAATACTCAAAAATAACCAAATGAGTGAATGAAAGGCGAGTAGCAATTGCAATCGCACTTGCACTTGACTGTCCCTTACTTTTGTCATTGCTTCACTTGACTATGCTGATTCCTGCTTTCTTGCCTGCTTTCTAGCTGCTTTGAGGTCTCGCATTACACAGAGAAGGCGGTCAGGAAACGCACAAAAGGATATTGACAGGCGCTGTAAGCAAATGGAAGACGAATAAAACCAGAGAACAGATCGCGCTCAGATTTGTGCCAAGTTTAAGATACCCTATACATATATAGACGTAGAGGTTGTTGTAGTTGTAGAAGTGCAAGTTTCCAGGACATTTTCAAGTCCATCAGTCCAACTTATATATTTTCTCTCATCATATTTATCGTTTTCAAAAATTTCTTTCTTGTAGCTGTAATTTGAGTAGCAACTTTGTGCTCTTGTTAGCATCGCTTGGCCTCAATTTGGGTTCATGTTTTTTTTGCCCTTGGGCTTCGGATTTCCTTTGAATTGGCGCCGGTTGCCTTACTCGTTGAGTCAGCGATTATTGTTTATTTGTTTGTTTGTTTTGTCAACATTTGGTCTTCATCTTTGATATTTTTTTTTTTTTGAAGTTGTCTACGGTTACGCACGGGTTTTTTTTTCCAATGAAAGTTTCCGTTTCAGTCTTAGTTTTTATGTGGAAAGTCTCAAAAATGGTAATAGACGTATAGAAAGGGAAATGCAACTCAATCAAATACGCTTAAGATGCCAACTTGGCAACTTGTGTGGCTTTTCTCATCAATTTTTCACGCTAAAACCCGCCGCAAGGCGTCGATCTTGCAGACAGACAGACAGAGAGGGAGAGTGGCAGAGAGGAAGAGAGGTCAAAGTCAGAGTTGAGGAGGAACGTTGTGTGTGGTTTAGTTTATTGGCTTAGATCACCCGCTGGGCGGCCCTTCATTTGTCATGGCTTGCATTCGTTGCGCTGTTGTTGTTGTTATTGTTGCTGTTGCGTAATGAATTTGTTTTACTCAAATTGAGCTGAAATATAGGAAGAGAAAAAACAAAAAAACTACCTTGTCTCAGTTTTCATTTGATGGCAACGCTGCATGCGGCGGGCGTCATCCGTGAAGTTTTCTTTAAATTAATGCTAGCCGTGGTAACTGAAGAGGGCGCGTAATTGATTTGGATCTCATGCTGGCCGGATAAAGTATAAATATAAGTATATATATATGGAATGTGTATTGCTATGCAGCTTATTAGGTGCAAGAAGCAAAGAGCTCAAATGAATAAGCTAAACAATATTTGTTGGCCTTATTGCCTCAGTGTCCTCATTTCCACCAAACAATTAATATTACTCAGCCGCAGGAAGACAGAGAGAGAGAGAGAGAGAGACAGAGAAAAGGACACAAGGCAATTGATATTATTTCGGTATTGCTTTTGGCACATTAAAGAGCGCCAAATCGATCATTATCAGCATGAAGGCAACGACAACAGCATCGCCATGAACAATCGTCACAAGTTGCGCCGCAAAACGCCCTCAAAAGCAAAAAAAAATAACTAAAACTAAAACAAAAAAACCAAAAGCAGCTTGAAGCGATCTTTAAAATTGTGGGCAGCTAATTTGGAGCACTGATTTGGTCATTTTCTGTGGGTCTCCATTGTTTATAATTTTTTCTTCGTTTTTTTTTTGGGTCATTTCTGTTGCCTTATGTGCAAATTAAGTTTTATTAATTTAATTTTTTAACGAGCTGTGATCGGCTTGAAGATTTATATGCCAAGATTGTGTCGGCGTTCAAAAAACAGAAACAAAAATAAGAGCACCAAATAATAATAATGTATTGAGACATTTTTCTTTTTGGAATTTCGTCGATCAGCGGATCAGCGGCAGCAGCTATTTATTTCGAATTTCATTCGTAGAAGGCATCGTAATGATCGCTGATGAGGTGTTTATGAGCATGGACTCCAGCATATTTTTTTGTTTTTTTTTTGCATTAGTCATGCCCATTGTGGCGTCTTCAAATCGGGGGCGTTGACTGACGGTTGCTCGATTGTCCATGCGACCAACTGACGACTGTTGATTGTCGGCATTTGCTTTGTCTTTTCTCTCTGTCTGTGTCTGTTTGACCATCTATGGTCAGTCATTAGACACTGGGCAGGCCACCACAATTAGGTATGCCTGAAGCGAAATGAAATCGAAAACAAACGAAAAGCATTAGAAACGAATAAATTTAAAGTTTCTTGCTTTGTTGGCCTGTTGCTCAAAAGTGCAGAAGGCCAAAGAAAGCAAAGACTTTGAATCAAAGAACTTTGAACTGCCATCGATAGCAGTAGTAGTCGTAATTATATTTTGAAAACTGCTTTAGTGATTGAATTGATTTAAAATTGAAATCCGCAATTGATATGTGATTGTCAAATGCGCTTTGAAGAGCCTTTCAAAGGACTATCAAATATGTTTGTGCATTTATGAATATGTAATTAGGAAAAGCGACAGAGTGCGAGAAGGGCTCTTAATTGAACCATAACCTTTAGCCATGTGCAAATATGAAGCACTTAACACAACGGGCAGTTGGAGGCAAATATACACTTCTAAGTGGTGAGTAGTTTTTTTTTTTTTCTTATTTTGGTGCTGGTGTTGGGTGTTTTTTTTGTTTTTGTTTGCTGTTTTACGGAAATCAAACAATGCCATTAGGGTAATAATTGCTGGTCGTTATTGTTGTAATTGTGGCCGTTGGGCATCGCCTATTGCCGGGCAAACAACAAACACAAAATGTATTAATTAAGCTATTTATCTAAACTAATGCGAGCATTTAGTAGCCAAGACAGAAGCAAATTGCACTCATTAGCCCAACTGGGTCTAGGCACCCATTGCCACTTGCCACTGCCCCGCCACCAGCTATCTAGAGTGAATCGTCTGGCAGTGGCCCTAATTCGATGAGCCAATCGTTTTTCTCTAGCCCTGCTCCCGATGCGTTGATAGATAATTGCGTTGGCCAAGTCTAAGCCTGTCGACTTTGTCTGCTTAAAGCAGCCAGCTACAATCTTACTTCTCTCTCTCTCTCTCGCTCACAGTGTCTAGTTGTGTGTGACAGGCAATTGAGGAATGTTGGAGCCAATTGAAGAGGATATCGTCACTTCAAATGCGATCAATGTCTCGTCGCGACCCAAGCAACGGTCAAGTTTTACATCATTATTATAAGCTACAGTCGAGTGGAGAGGGAACAGCGAGGAAACTGGTAACTGGCAACATGGTTTGGGGCATGAGCTTATCGTCTGCCGCATCGTTAGCTTGATTATGATTATCAATGAGCACATTGTGGAACTTAAAACAGAACAGCAGGAAAACAAAAAAAGGCATTCTTATTTGTTGTTCCTTAAATGACACTTGGGCATTTAAAAAATATTTATAAAAAAGAACTCTTACAGCGACAGCAAAGAGACTAACGTTGTAAGAGCATTCAAAATTCGAGCTAAGTTGCAGTTTAAGATTTTGGTTTTTGTTTTTTATCCAAGATCTTTCTCGATCGATAGTTCGTTGTCTTGAGCTCTCTGTCAGCGTGACAAATTAGTTAGTGCTGGCGATTGTTGTCGCTTCTTTTTTTCTTTTTCTTTTTGAATGCACGCTAATGAATATGATTAGCATAATAAGATTTCTCCCTGTGTGTCTGTGTGTTTGTTAAAGATGAAAGAAAGATCGTTGCAAGGTAGCAAAGTGTGGAGTCAAATTCGAGGCAAGCTGGCGGCTTTGCAGCTGTTTCAGTTGAGCCTCTGCACTTACACATAATCATAAATGAAAAGGAAAGAAAAGGCCACATATGTTCCATGGCCAGGTAGTTGAGTGCGTAGGGCAAGCGAGGGGGAGTGGTGGGTGGTGGTTGTGTAGCAGCCGGCGGCAGACATAGCGAAATGAGCTCACATACATTAACATGTGCCCGAAATCCCACACACTTCTCAGCCCCTAAAAGAAACAAAAAAAACCCCAACACCCCAAAAAAGAAAGAGATAATAATAAGGAAGATAGAGAAGAAGTAGAAGCACTCGAAGAAAACATAGAACATCATGAACAACAACAATAAAAAGCCACATAAACTGTCAACGGGCACAATGTTTGACAGATGGACTTTTGCTCACAACTACCCTTGGCTCCAGCTCCAGCTTCAACTGAAACTCTAAATCAAGGCTCCAGCTGGTTCCATGACTGGGATGTATGAATGGATGGTTGGATACGTAACTGAAGCGTATGGAGCTCATCTAATTTCTGGTATTTGTTGTCTCGCTGTTGTTGACGGCACGACACTGAACAGCAACAAACATCCCTTTTTTTTTGGCATGCCATTTAGAAGATTCTATCTGGATTTCAGTTTTCGAATCAGATTTGAGTATGTGCGCGACTGTGCCTGATGTTTGTCCCATTCAGACCACAAAATGAATGAAGTTTTAATACAAACACACATATATATGGCAAGAACACAACAACAAGAAAAACAGAAACGAAAATAATTCGGCTGAAATGTGAAAATGCTCGCATTGTTGTTGAAATTGGTATCATCCAAGCAATATGCCAACCGATTCAGATTCAGTGTCGCTTACGTTGTCGTTGTCGTTGACGTAGTCAGAAATGTGTATAATTACATATGGCTTTATTATGTGTACGTAAGCCCTGACCTTAGGGCCAAACGGAACAGGAAGCGTCATAAAAAGTTTCTCTATTGCCTCGGGTTTTGGGTTGGGTTAAGAAATCGCATCATAAAATTCTATATATATATGTTTAGAGTAAGGAAAGTGGGCATTAAAAATGTCAAGCACATAAAAACAAAAACGGATTTGACTATAAAAATTTTATTGAGTTTTAATCGTTGACGAATTGTGGCATATGTAGAGATTTGTATATATAATACAACTAGATTGTTTTTTTATGGTTAACTATAAATATATTAGAATTGAAAGATATGTTAAACACTTGCTTTAACTAAGTACAGTACAACTCGACTACAGCTAACACATGTATGGCGGCAGCTTAAGTGTTGAGCGGTAGTGTTGTGTAACGCTAAGTGTAACGGCAACAGTAACGGTAACACTGTAGCGTCAATTGAATCTGTTTGCAATATGGAGATCAGGCTCTGCTCTTGTCATGTCTCTAATGACAGCTTACACGAGCCGGCTCAATGGATCAAAGCACAGAGCTCTGTGCCCAATTTGCCACACACACACACACACACACACAACAGACTAAGACACTGTCAGAGTTGCTACTGCTGTTGGGTTTTAGTGCAATGGGGCGTGGCGCGCCACCATCTCGATACTGGTTACTGGTTTGGCTTGGTGTTAGTCAGAGGAGCTGCCGTTTTGGGCTGGATAATAACGGGAAATATTCCATATCGAAATTTGTAGCGCCTTTTATCGTTCGTTGCTAACTTTGAAAAAAGTGTGGCACAGTGGCACGAGCCATCTTACCCCAAAATTCCCACAACACCCACTGTGTTGAAGCTTTCACGTAATTTTTCATAAACATAAAAGTTGACGCTGCCGGCAGTGGGTTGCCTGGGTTTTATGCAAGTGTGGCAAGTGGCAAGTGGCAAGTGGAGCAGGCAGCAAACAAAGACAGAGACAGAGAGACCCGCCCTACCCCAACCCCATTTGCATATTGTATTTGTGTTTTGTGATTTTAATGCGGCATTTTGTGGCAAGGTGTATCTTTGCCTCTTGCTCTCTCGCTCTTTCTCTTCCTCTTTGTCACTGGTTTTTCTGTTAGGTTTCAACATTAGCAGCCAAGGCAAAAACATTTTATGACATAATTTTGTTGTTGCCACAAAAACGGTAAGCGACTGTTTTACCTCTTGTTCCAGAGACAATCTACACACAACTGTGTTCTAACTCTGGCATCGATGACCCACCAGCAGCAGCAGCAGCAGCAGAAACCCACAGATTTACATACTTACTCGTACTTATGTGAAAGGACCAACAAAAAAAAAGGCCCAGGAAGCAAAACCTGGCGCTTTGCGGTATTCGGTATTCGACTCATGTGGCGCATTTTGTGCGTTCCTCTTGTGAATTGTAATTACTGGCATGTATGTAACCTAATGACACGCCCCGTGCGCCACATTCGCCCACCATTCGCATTGAAATGAAGCAACATGTGCCCATTCTATGATGTCTCCGGCCAAACCCCCAACCTTGGCCCACCTTGCGTATGAGTAAGTGGCAAATGTTGTTAAAAAGAAAGCACTGAAACAACAACGAAACAAACAAAAGACTAGCACATTGAGTGGGCGGGGCTTGTTTCTGTTTTTTTTTTTTTGGGGTTCTCTGATTTTTGGGCGTGCCGAAGTTTTGCATGCCCTATAACTAACTTTGTTATCAAGCTCGATGTTTGCTTTTCTGTTTGTTTTTTTTTTTGCGCATAAATAGATTATAATGTGTAGATGAAATATGTTTAATTAGCTTTTTTACTCAAATACTTTATTTAAGTGCTTAGAAATATGACTAAAATAAGTTTATTGTTCTTCAAAGAACTTGACATATCCATTATTCTTATTCCAAATTGTCTCGATTCGATTAAAGACAAGAAATTCTTACTAAACCGCTGCAGGACAACTTAAATCTAAAATAAAGCAATCTTAATAATGCACTTTGCGACTAGATTAAGTTGGTTTATTAGAAAAAAATAGAACTTAATACTGTATGTATCAAGTTTGTAAACTTGGTTAACTTGCCTAACCAACTTTGAAATAAATCCCCGCTGGTTATATAACACTGTGTCAAAATCACAGAATTACTCGCATATAGCCGCTGTGTGTATGTACAAACGTGTGTTCGTGTGTGTGTGCAGATTATATCTAGATATAATTAAATGAAACTCAAGAAGATGTTTAATAATTAAAAAAAAAAATAATGGAAAAAAGAACAAAAACAAAAACAACAACCAAAATTAGTTTAGATGGGCGCTCATCTTGTTAATAAAGACTATGACTGGCATTAATAAACGCATCATTATACGCTTACACACACACGCACACACACACACACCTACGAGCTGTTAATGAGCTGGCATGTGTGTGTGTGTACGTTTATTTGTGTCATTGTTTGTGGGTGTGAATAACGCCTCTCAGCCGCGCCAATTGCAGGTGTAATATTTCAATGTGTGTGTGTGTGTGTGTGTGAGTGTGTATACGCGAGACTCTCTCCGTGTGTGTGTGTTTGCAAATTTATATTTGTGCTTAGCTTAGTGGCTGGCAGGCAACAATAACAACATAAACAACTCGCTGGCAACTGATGCCTGGCTGCCTGCTTGCCTGGGTTGCTGCAATAAATAGCTGAGTCGAGTTATGGCTGCTGGCTGCTGGCTGCTGTTGCCGCCTCGCTAGAAAACCAGAAGGCAGCAGCCAAAGCAGCTAAAGTACAGTGGGTGTATTATCTTTGGAATTTATTACCAGCAAATGTTATTTCTAGAACGTTAGACACACACACACACACACAAACAAAGTTGGAGATGTAGCTGTAGCTGTAGCTAAAACTGGATCTGGAGCAAGGCGCTCGGTTGTCGGCAGGCGTCTCATCAACGCCTTCATTAGGCGCCAAGTGGCTTAAAGTGAAAGAGTGAGCAGGAGAGCAGCGAGCTAGACTCAGTTCAAGTGGCAAGGAGTGAGAGAGAGAGAGAGAGAGGAGAGGGCGAGTGAAAGGAAGAAAGAAAGAAAGCTAAAAGAAAACATCATTAAATTTACGAGAGAGTTACGCTCGGAACATAATACAAAAGCAGCCAAGAATAGGCCGGGAAAAACAGGACGCTGCAAAAGTTGAAAAAAGCAGAAAATGGCAAACAGATGTTAAAGGCCAACGCGATTAGATGGTATTTAGTCTCTCCTACTACTAACCACCAGCACTTCTTAAAAACCACAACAGCAGCAGCAGCAGCACAACAAACAAGAATTTCTGCATTAACCAAGATAGCAAAGTGCAAGGCAACATGAAGAAGCGGCAACAAAAATATGGAAATATATGCAGTAAAAGTTTTTCCCTAAACATTACCACTATCCAAGTGGGGAATCTATCATGTATGCTGTTGATAAGGTTGTTGCGAAATTTTCCCTCTTTTTTTTGCAGTTTTAACTTAACGTTTTTTTCTCATGCGTTCATGTCAATTGTCTGACTGACGCAAGTAAACGAATTGAAATGCTGAGAATTGCGTTTAAAGTGTGGTTTGTGTGGGTGGTGCTAGTGGTGGTGGTGGTGGTTGAGGCGGGCTGTATGTTTAGGGTGCGTTAAATGTTAACACGAAACACGAAGCGAAGCGCAAAGTTTCGTGCCTGAACGGAAAGCCATTAAGACAAAAAGCGTCATAAAAGCAAAAGCAAAAAAATAAACAACAAATGTTAAGTTCATTTAATGAAGCTTTAAAAAAAAAACTAAAACTTATAAGCAGCTCATAACATTTGCTTTATCAATTGCCATTTAATGCCTCTTAAGCAAAGTAATAAGAAAAAAAAATATATCTTTGCGATCGTCATCGTTTTGTTCATTTCCAAGAGTCGAGTTCTTATCCTCTTGGGTCGAGTGTTTTAAATAGATGCCAACTGCATTGGGGGCAAGCAGTCAGTTTCATTTGAATTATAACGCTGCACTGCAACAACAACACCCCTAGCCCCTAGCCCCTCTTCCACAAGTTGAAATGCTGCAGATTGGCACGCGCCGTTTCTTGTTGCTTTTGCTGTTGGTTTATAAACAGTTTTCTTGGTTTTTTTCCCCATTATTTTTTTTTTTTTTTTTTTTTTATGGTTATTTAATGTATTCATAATATTTTCGCTTAGTAGTAAGTGGAATTTACTTAAAAGTGCAGCTCGCTCAATTTCCTGGAACAATTTGCTGGCCCTTGCGCATTAAGAGCTCAAAATGGGTGGTTGGGTGGTGAATTGAAAAAAACTAAGAAAAGCTTAGAAGTTGCTGCTTCTGCTGCTGTTGACAGAGCCTTAGTTTAAGGGGGCTAACAAGACGGGTTGAAGGGTTGGCTAGCACAAATATTGACGCCGCAAATGCTTGACAAAAACAAAAACAGCAAAAAAAGAAATGTGGAAAGTATAATAAAGCAAAAATGTTAAATGCCACAGACCGAGGCAAATAAACAGAGTGGACGCAACGCAAAAGTGTGCAACAGCAACGGCAACGACAACAAAATGGAAAGCAAAGTAGGAAATTATGATATCATCTTTATGACGCCATTATGGTTTTTACCACTCAAGAGTGTGTGTGTGTGTGTGTGTGTGTCAGTTACTCATCCCTTACTATGACTAACAACCTAGGCTCTTTCCAACCCGCACCGCACCGCCCACCCTTTGACACTGACCCAACGCTGTCATGGCAAACTGTTGTAAATGTCAAAGACCGGAAAAGGCAACAAGCACACACACACACACTGACAAAAGGATGACAAGGAATGCAACAGTTTTGAGCAGCGCCATGTCAACCACATGTTCCCAGTTTGTCCCATCTCACACAAGGATTGGGTAGGGCAAAGGCAACAGCACTTTGAAGGAATCTAAGAATGCATCGCTTAAAGCTTCTTGGACTTAAAGATCGCTTTAATAAACCAACCGACTGAACAGAAATGCAGATGTGAAAAGGCCAAGTCTAACTGGCTCAAACTGTAGCTGTATAGTTGTTAAAGTTTGCTTGAATCATAGATGTGGCAATGAAAAGATGCAATACGAAAGCTATATGAATAAGCGATTATGCAGTTTGATATGGAAAATGTAATAGCTCTTATTGGCTGCAAACTTATTTGCACTGCATATTTGAAGTATAATTAAATCAAAGCTTCTCTGCTCGTTCGCTAGAATGATGTCGCAGCTGGCAGCCCTTTTTAGAGCTGAATGCAAGCAGTACTGGCAATGCCTTTTTAGTTGCCACAATATGGTTTACATGAAAGGATGTGGCATGGCTTTAAATGTGTAAGTGTGTAGCAAAGTGAATGAATTGAAATGCAATTGAAATACTTATTGCGTATAGCATTTGTTGCCAGCTTCAAGTTGCAAGTTTCAAGTTGCAAGTCACTGAAATTGCTTGCTACACAAATCTGTTTGCAGTCTCAAAAACACATTGTCTTGTGAACAAATAAAATGAAAACTCTTTGCGCAAAATGCGCTTTTTCAATTAATATTAAATACATGATTGTTGACAGCGCTTTATTCACTCATTTAAATTGATAACAATTTGTTGAAAACTTATAGATTGGCATCATTAAATGCTCAATTTTACACTATCTCTCTCTCTCTTTCAGCTTTAATAAATTATTATGATTTTCTGGAATATTTGTAAACTTCTTTCCTGGGGGGGGATGTTCAAATTCCAGAGCAAACCTTGTCAAATTAAATTCCTTATTTGTAGGCTTTTTGGGTTGCTAAGGTGGCTAATTTGTAATTCAAATGCTTGCCACACAAGATGTTAGCTGAGCCACGCCCACATGCCGCTGCGCCCCCTCTTCGCATGTCTAATTAAACGTGAAAAGCCTTGACCTTTGAACCGCGCATAACACACACACACACACAGGACAAAGGACAACCGAAAAAAAATACAACAATAATGTAAGAAGACGAAAAACAAAACAAAAAGTGGCAGCAACAGCAGCAGCCAAGTGGCGCCACACCCATAAATATTGAAGCGGCAAATCGAAGACAGGAAGTGAAATATTTGCGTTGACATCGCTCGCAATATGTTCCATACATGTGTTCTTGTTCTCGTTCTTGTTCTTCTTCTTCTGTGTGTGTGATGTTGATGCTGCTGCTACTGCGGCTGACAGTGATGTCCATTTAGCCGTTGTTTTTTTTTGGTTGTTTATTTGTGTACTGGATACTATGATAGATAATTCTACATAACAGTCTAAAGTATGCATCAGTTATATACATTTATTATCTTAAGCAGCTTTAATAAACAAGTCGATTTAGCTATGTTTATCTAAGGGTTCGTCTTGATAACTTACAGATATTAGCTATTCTTTAGCTTGCCATCAACCTTTTTCGATATAGAATTGATATCTTAACTCCTTCTCTGTCAAAATTAAGCGTTTTTTCACTTAAACCTTACTCCAATATTGTCCTATAGATTATATAAAAGGCATTAAAGATATTATTAAACTTGAAAGATACTTTCACCATATATAGTAGCTATAGCTATAGCTCTAAACTAGCTGTTTTTCCCACCAAATATCCTTTTGCTGCCGATGCCTTTGTTTGTTAGGATTCGGCATCACTGTTACACTAACATACACATGGATGTGGTGGTGTAACATGGTGTATCAGACCCCCTTCGCAATTGAGTACAATTCAATTGGAGTGTATATGTATGTGTGTGTGTTTTCTTTTTGTTTCTATGGATGGGGAAGTTGTTGTTTCAAATGGCGTTATTGTTGTTGTAACAATTGTTCGTAAACGCAATTTCATTTGGCCTGCTGTCTTGAAGATGCTCACTACGTTCCAATACAATGCCGATGATGATGATGATGTTCATCACAATGCTGATGATGATGATGATGAGTACTCCCCCAACTTGAAATACTCTATATATATATATATATACTGTACATACGAGAAGGCATTACAGCTGGAGTGTGAATCATTTCCGTTTGAATTTGGTTCATTGCATGATTTTCACATTAAACGCGACTCGCGCAACGTTAAGAGGAAAGGGGTTGAATGGATGGATAAGGGGTAGGGAAACGTAGCTCCTTGAGCTGACTGACTCCTGAGCTTCGCTTGGCTGAGTCGCTGAGTTTCGCTGCGTTTCTCTCTGGTCGCCCTCTTCTGCTTGATTGTGTTTTCCTTAACTTATTTTCAAGCGCAATTATTGACGTGTGCCCCTCCAATAATAATAATAACAATGACAAGCAGAGCAACGGCTAACGGCAGCAACAACAATAATAGCAAATGAGATGATTCTTGGTATTGATATTTTAGCTGAATGTATTTCTTGGCAGCCAACTTGTAAATGCTCAAATGCTTTGCGCTCGAACGGCTTGAACAGCTTTATAATTGGCCTCGCACTGCGGAAACGGAAGCGCTCATCAAGTCCCCTTAACAACAACAACACAAACACACACACACGCGCACACTCGTTATAACAGCATTTACTTATTATCCAAAACTGAAACTGAATCTGAAAATGGAACTATAACTGAACTGAAATTAGGTCTTGGCCTCGGGCATGGAAAGTGGGAGTTGAAGTTGGAGTTGGAGTTTGATTTCGACAAGGTCTAAATAAAAGTAACAAGAACAATGAAACTCAATTTGAAACAAAAACACACCAAACAACAATAACAAACACAAAACGAATAATTTTTGTAATATTTTAAAAAAATATTCTATAAACAAGAATGTCTATTTAAATGCAATCAAATAAGCAACGAATATTGAATAATAAGTTAATCACTATAGCCATAGATGACTGTATTACTGTTATATATGGATCGCTTCAATTTGGGTGTTGAAACGATAACAAAAGTGTTGAAAAACAAGGCTCTTGAAAAAAAAGCGGAAGTGCAAAGCGTTTCCGATTAGTTCTTTTCGGGTTTTTTTTTTCGTTTTTTCTTGTTTTAGGCAATGATTTGAAGACTGTGTTAAAAGGTTCCACTGTAACCACTGTGCGTCACCACTGGCTGACATCTTTAGCGGTGCTTGCAACACCAGCTGTCAGCAAGGTTTGCTTGCCACAAACAAAACAGCTAGTCGAACAGAACTGCAATCATAACACCGCCAAAGAGCCAGAACATAAACAAACAGCAAACGAAATGTGACCAACAAAAAAAAACACAAAACAATTTGTTACTTGAACAACTGGAAACTAAATAAAACAAGATTAGAAGAATTCTTATCGATTGTTAGTTTCACTGCTCTTGTTTTTTAAATGGAAACTTGCAACAACTTTGAACATTCGCCTGGCGGCTTTAACGCTTACGCTTGTGAGGGCGGGCGGAGGGCCGGGCGAGTGACAAAGGAATGTCAGAGACGGAAACAGCATCCACGCAACGTTGTCATCAACTTAAAACCCATCGTTTTGGCTCATTTGGCATTTGGTAGCATCTCGTATTTCCGGCCATGAACTTCAACGTTTTCGTGTCGACTTCGTCAAATGTTGTGCTACTAAGTAAGTAATCCCGATCCCTGGAAAAATGCACATAAATTCATTTAAGGCAACGCAGCTGATCACATTCACTATAGACACTGTGAGAAAAAAAATAGACTTTACTATAAAAGAAGAACCAAAACTTTGAGTCAAGTTTTGGTTTTAGCAGTATTTGCTAGGATATTCGTCTATCTTGAATCAATCTTGACTCCAGCAATATTAGTCTTCGTTTCGCTCAGTGTACAAAGAGATTCATTGAATGCATCATTGCTGTGGTAATTGCTTCCAAATGCTTAAATGCTTTCATTGTTGCTGTTATTGTAGTTGTTGTTGTTGCTGTTGCCTCAATTTCAATCTGTGGCAGTTGCTGCCTTCTCTGCCACTCAGTTTCAGTTTCTTTCAAGCTTGTTGCCGTTGTTGTTGTTGTTGTTGCATGTCCAACATGTGTCGTCGTCATTGATTTGTCGTTGATGGGCGGCTCTTGTTGCTCACCCAAACGGGAATCGTGCGGGCAAACTGTTCTTGGGCTATAACTTAGGGAGCTGAAGCGACGTGGAGGTGGCTAAAGGTGGGGATAAGTGAGGAGTTTGGGGGGGGGAGAGTAGCAACTATTGACATTTGTCTGTCACAACGCCGCATATCCATGCACGCACGCAAACCAATTCATATCGAGAGGGAATCTTTATCATTGCTTTCCCTCTTTCCCCCCCTCTCTCTCTCTCTCTCGCTCTCTTTCTGTTTCGCGCTCGGCTGTGAACCCTCTTGAGTGTGTTTTTAGGGGGCGTTGCTCGTAAATTTTGTTGGGCCGTCAAACAATTTGGGCATGAAAACAATTTGCACATGGATAAGGTAACCCAAAAAAGGGAGTTCATCCCAGGCCAGGGGAATATGCTTGTGTATATTCTCATTGTATACACACACACACACAGACATACATATGTTTATTTCAAGGGACAAAACTGAGCCAACTTGCATTCTGGGCCACACTCTCGAAGCGTTTTAATTATGAGGCGGCAACTGTTATTGTTATTGTTATTCTTCTCGTTGTTTTTGTTGTTGTTGTTGTTGTTTGTCAGCATGTGCTTTCTTTTGTTCTTTGTGTGTTTCGTTCTTGATTTGCCTCTTGTTGTTTTTGCTTTTCCAGTTTTGTTTTGTTTTGTTATGTATGATAATTTCTTTTTGCTCTCTCTTAGCATGCTTTGTGCCAATTTTTGCATGCGCATTTTATTCAAATTTATTTTAACCTCATTCACAATCAGTTAATTTATCAACAACATGAACAACATTGTTGCATTGTCAATATAACTCAGTTTCTCGAAACCGATTCGAGGGCGTCTCTTCACACATGTTTGTGTGTGTGTGTGAATCGAGTCACTTCTTGTTGCATGTTTTATGTTGTTTTTTGCAGTGTTTCTGATCACTTTCAGAGAAATATTTACTTAAAAGAAGAGATTCATTTGCATTATAATCAATTGATTATTGAAAAAACCTGAAAAAGTTTGATTTTTTTTGGGAACAAATACTCAGTTCTTAAGTATTTCAAGTGAAATTACAATGAGAAGCATAGAAGTGAAGCTTAGGCAATAAGTTTAAAGTAATTTAATCAGTCTCTTAAGTTTCAAAGTGAATTTTGAGCCACTCTAACACAAAAATCCAAGTCAAAACTAACCTAACTAAACAAAAAAACGATATGAATATTAAGAGAAGATAACTTAACTATTTCTAGTCAAAATCTATACAATCTCTATGTATTCAAAAGCTTAACTTTGTCCTCCAAGTCATTGTATTTGCTAAAAGTAACTCTACAGAAAACCTTTAAATTAGTGGGAACAGTTTAAAATGATAATAACCATAAATCTGGCTTTATACGAAAAGCGAGTGAATCACCAGAAACATTTAGCTTAAGCTCACGAAATTCTCAAAAATAATCATAAAGATAC
This sequence comes from Scaptomyza caliginosa, assembly GCA_035044725.1. Lineage (NCBI taxonomy): Eukaryota > Metazoa > Arthropoda > Insecta > Diptera > Drosophilidae > Scaptomyza > Scaptomyza caliginosa. Next base: position 28,624 of record JAWNNR010000589.1, read on the forward strand.
GGAATTGATTGATAAAGCAAGCACATAAACTGAAATCAAGTTAAATAATACTTAATAAACACACAAAAAGCCAAACAAATCGAACGTTTTATAACAGTATTCAGTTGTGACATTAATAAATTTGCATTTCTTTGATTAGGACACAAAACAAAAGTTCACAATTCATAATCGATATTATTGCCAACTAATATTTGCATAAGTGTATTTTATATGGCTATAAAACTTATGCAAAACTGTTCAAGACTTCTTCGACTTCGACTTCTTGTTCTTGTTGTTGAGTGACTTTAATGGATTCTCATCGTGAGGCAAACTGTTCTCACTGTTCTCTAGTAGACTTCTGTGCCAGTTGCACTTCTGGTATGCGTATGTGTGTGTGTGTGTTTGTGACAGAAGGCCCCATTCCCATATAACACTTTCACAGCGTGCGATCGACCATCCAATGATGGCCTAACTGTCCCCTAGCCCTCCCCAACGCAACTTCCCTGCTGTTGCTGTCACTTTGTTCGCTTCCGGATGCTTGTCTCACGTTGTTGCTACCGCTGCTGCTGCTGCTGTTGTTGCATCTGCTGGCCACCAATCAAGAGCGAGTGCGTGGGTGTGTAAGAACAGACCTGGGTGTGGGTACGGAAGGGCGGGGTAGAGGGCTAATTTATGCTTGTATATAATATCACTTAAGTCTATCCGCCGCTGCTGTTGCTGTATCTGCTGCTGCTGCTTCTGTTGATATTTATAAAGAGACGCCTGTTAGTGTTGGAGGTGGAGTGGGAGGGAGCACTGTAATCCTTAACAGATGCAGCGAATGCTAAGCAAACGTCTGCTGCTGCTGCTGTTAAACAACGACCAACAGCAGAGCACGAGACGTAGCAGCAGCAGCGGCAGCAGCACGAGGGCACGAAGACAACGACCTGATTTTCATAAAGGAGTCGTTTGTTCGTTTGTCAAATTCGCTTCGTTCGTGTCTTGCCGTTTTTAGTACACATACTCGCCGTCTGGACGGGGGCGTAGCGAGGGGCGACAATGCGACGAAGTTGTTGTTGTCGTTTTTAGTAACATCAGCAGCAGAGGCAGCGCACGCGACGCGCTGGGAACAGTTGTTGTTGTTTTTTTTGTTAACTAAACTGCAATGGGCTGCTGCCTGCCTGACTGCTGACTGCGCGTGCCATTTGCTGTTTGCTGCTAACATTAGCGCTGCTGCTGCTGACTCTTCGTCGTCGTTGGCGTCATCGTTGCCGTCGTTGTTGTCGTCGTCGTCGTTGACGTCGTCGTTTGGCGCTTGGACTGCCTGTCGAGGCGAGCGCGTAAAACAAGTTTTAGTACGTGTTCCGCCGTGTTAGCAAACAGACGTCATCTCAAAAGCGGACACTATCTTTCTCTCTCTTCGTCTGTGTGTTCAGCGCTTGTCTGTGTGTGACTGACTGACTGACTAAGTGTGTGTGTGCGTATGACTCTGGTAAAAACTGCCATAGCCTAGTGGAAGCGTGGACAATAGTAGTGTTGGCGATAGCGCAACTCTGTTAACAACGTCGAAAACGCAGGCCGGAAAAAACCCAAACAAATTTATTGCCGCACAAAAAATACGACAAGGCTTCTACCAAACGCATCACACCGCCACCCCCGCCCTCGCCAACACCCCTTGCTCGATAAACCAAATATATCGTTAATAAACATATAACAAACAACAACAATACAAAAAAATAATCGAATTTTTTTGTTGAAATTATTTTATTTAATTTGGATTATTTTTTTTTCGTTCATCTGTGCAAGTGTTTATTTTTGTTGTCGTAGGTTCAACTAACTACAGCAAAAAAAAGAGAAAACCAAAAAACAAAACGAAATATTTTACAGTCAATTTAAAGAAGGAAGCAAAAACATATTAAAAATATATAATTAAAAAAAAGGAGAAAAAAAACACATATAAAACTACTTTTTGTTCTAGTGTGTGCCCAAGTGTGTGTGCGTGTGTGTGTGTGTGTGTGTGTGCGTGTTGCAGCAGCTTCCTGTGCAACCGGTCGCAGGCAACGGCGACAAGTAACAAGCCTGCCCCCAAAGCCGCCACAACAAGCTGCACCTGCAACCTGCAGCGACAACGCTGCAAAAATCATAATAAGCGAAAAGAGCACAAAATAAAATCCACAAAAAAAAAAAGAAAAAAGTAAATAAATAAAACAGAAAAGCAGGGAAAAAAAAGCGCAAAAGGAAAACCCGTTTTTTGTTGGCTTTTTTTTTTGGGAAGCTGCTAAACTCGTAGAGGCAGCAACAACAACAACAACAGAAACAGCAACAAGAAAACAAGACCTGTGCCACAGGCAAGCATCAAGGCCGCCCCAACAGCAACAACAACAACAACAACAACAACAGCAGCCAAAAGGCAAACAACATTTATATTTTCCTGCAACTTTTCCACTGGACACTTTCTTTATGGTAAGTTATTTATATATTTAAAGATGCTGTGGCAACTAAAGTGTGGAATAGAGGGGTGTGGAGGGGGGCAGTAGATGGCAGGGGAGTTGGGGTCGTTGAAGGCTTTTAGTTGGGCAGCTTTTGAAGCGCTGAAAAGTATGCTAGCAATTTGTGCTCATTAAGTTAACACCGTGCTATGCTCGTGTGTGTGTGTGTGTGTGTGTGTGTGTGTGTGTGTGTTTAGCTTCTTGTTGATTGTCAATCAAATGCATCTGTCAATTAATCACTCAGTGCGTAAGCGAAAGAGACAGAGAGAGAGCGAGAGAGAGAGACAGCAATGTGAGACATGCAATTTAAATCTTTTGACATCGAACTTTAATGACATTATAATCAAGCCTTGAGAGCGCACCTCAGCCCCTCCCACCCTTCTGTCCGCACTTCAGCCAGGCGACCAATTGGTAAATTATCCAATTAGCTGCTCAGATGTCTAATGGAAATATTTAATATTTAAACGTACACACACATTAAGCGTAGTGCAACATGCAACTCTTAGTGAAGTTGCTCTTAAAGCTGTAAATGCAAGAAAATATTTTTTGTCTAAGCTTTAAGCTTTTATCGTATGCAACTTCTCTGAAATCCAATTTGAATAGAAGTTCTTAAGTTCCAATATGAAAGCCATAAAACACAAACTTTATTCAAGAAAATCAAATAAAAATATTATTTCTGTTGAAACATTGCAGACAATTTGAAGAAGAATAGATAAAATAATAAACTATAAATAAACCTATAAATATATTTAGAATTATTTATTATTGTCTTAAATGCAAATTTGTTTATAGTAAAATTGAAATACTTTATTAAAGCTTTAAAAGTTTCCTGTTCAGCAATTAAACTTTATGTTAAACTAAGCTGTTGGTTTTTCTCTCTCTCTTTCTCCCTTTGAGCTCTTAAATCGAATGCTTCTAGTTAAGCTTTAATCAAATTGGCCAACTTTTGCATTTTCTTTTTTTTTTTTTTGGCCAATTGTCAATGACAAAGTTGTTAACTGGTTGTTGCTCTTGTTGCCACACTAAAAATGCTGCCAATCAAATTTTGCGTTTCTTCTCTCCATATATATATTATATATATATATATACTGCCTGCAGCTTTTGGGCCATCTAATACTACCCCTGGCGCTCCGTAGCATCAGCTGTTGTTGGCTTTCAACTATTCGCGCACAGAATGTGGCTTAGACCACAACAAAGCAGCGTGCTAGCGGATAAAGCGAAATGAAGTGCGGCTGCAAAATAGATAAAAACTAGAAAAGGAGAGTGAAAGAGAGAGAGAGAGAGAGAGAGAGAGGTATATACTGCCAGGGCAAGAGCTAAAGTGCAAACCTCAAAATAAAAATGTACAAAATATTTTGAACAAAAAGGATCGAGGACGAAGAGTAAAAAAAAATGCTTTTCAAGTGCGCCCTTAGCTAACACACACTTGATAGACACACACACACATATACACACACATCTGCTCTAACTCTATATATGTATATAGAAGTACTTAAATATATATATATATGTAAGCATAGAGAAGTTTTCTAAGCTCAAAAGCGTCCAATTGCCTTTAGGCAGAACTCACAAAAACAAGGATAAAAATAAAAAAAAATAAATAAAAACTGTTAAAAAGCGTAAAAGGTTTAAACGAACAAAACGACTGCACAAATACTCTGTTAACTAGCTTAAAAGATTGCTTAATAAATTATACCTTATCAGAAACACTTTATTTTAAGCTAGAATTCTCATTAAAATTTCACTTTAAAGAGGAAAAAACTTAAAAATTTATATTCAATGAAACAAAAACTTTATCTCTATAAAAAAATTTCAAGCTGAAACCGAATCAAACTGTTTGACAGTGACTGAAAACAGTGTGTCATAAAAAAAGTAAAAAAAAACTTTGTCGAGTGCTTAAACAAAGTTGTTTTTTTTTTTATTTTGAAGCATTTGCGCTTCATAAACGCAACACTGGTTACGTGAAATTTGCTATTGGATGGGAAATGGTGGCAAGCGGAACAAACGCTGAAACTTTTCTAATCAAATTAACAGAGAATTTGAATCTGTTGCGTCTTTCTGTGTCTCTCAGTTGTTATTGTTGCTGCTGCTGCTGTTAACTAGGCAACAACAGTAAGTGAAAATTATCAAAGTCAATTATGTAGCCACATAAACCAAGTGGCCATAAAAGCAGCTAACACACACACACACACAGATACTAACAAACGGCAGAAAGCATAAATAATGCTCATCATTTGTTGCTGTAAGGCGCAAAACTTTTGCCATAGCCTTAGCGATTTAAAGTGCGCCTTACACACACACACACACACACACACACACACACACACACACAGACAAAAGCATATAGCGTGACTGACCTTGAAGTCGTTTTGCGATCTGTTTTTTTCCTTTTTTTTTTTGGTTGTTTGGCGTTGAGCATCGCCATTTGCCACTGGCATCATATTTATTTATACACACACACACACACATACATATACATATATATGTATATATATAAAATACAAACGCAAAAAGTTCGTGCATAAAACTGAATTACCGGAAATTGGCCAAAAAGCAGCAGCAACAGCAGCAAACAAAACGTAATGCGAAACAGCGAAAAGTAGGTGGCCAAAAAAGTTTTTACCTACTTTACGCGCGCTCTCCTCTCTCTCCCCTTCCTCTCTGTCTCTCCTCGTATTTGTTTCGGTTAAAGAGAAAGAGAAGTAAGAAGAAAAAAACACAGACAAACTAAAGGCTCAGCGTGTGAAGTGAATAAAAAGCGAAGAAGAAAAAAAAACAGGCAAGAAAACTAGCGAAAAACAAAAAGATAAAAAACAAAAAGAAAAATAAAACTTTTGTCAAAGCGTCCAGCCAAGCAGACAAGGCAAGTAAAGGGAATAAAAGACAGCGGGAACAAGGCAAACGAAACGTGTGCCAAAGGAATGCATGGAATTGAAATGGGAATGGGAATGGGATATGCATAACAATGCAGTGCTTAACAAAACGAGGCAAGGCGCATTAAAGCAGCGGCAAGCAGCTAAACGAGTCTAGAGACAGAGACAAAAGCGATGAAAACTATCAGAAAAGACTCCAGCTGGCGACTCCACTTGATGTCTCTCGCTCTCTCCCTCTCTGTCTCAACTCAAAAGGTAGCAAATGGCACAGCTTGACAAGAATATCGATATCGATGCGGGGGCTTCGGTCTAACATGAAAATTCAATTCGCTAAATTTGAGTTACGAAAAAGACAAATCAAACAAAAACTTGCGTAATAAATAATTAAGTGTTGCCAATGCTGCAGCATAAATGGCTTCAAAAAAGTCCAAGCTGTACTTTTGGAAGTTAACCTGGATTAAGCTTTAAGAAATCGTCTATGGTCAAGAAGAACTTAAGTTTGGAAGAGTATAAATAAACTCACAAAGTGGCAGAAGAACATTTCGTTGAGGAGAAAATTCTTCTACTCTTCTTGCTTCCTGCTTCAAGTCAAGTTGCAGCTGAAGTAGACAATGTCGCAATATCCTGGCTGACCAAAACTTTTTACCCAATGCACCAGACTCTCTCTCTCTCCATATATATATATGTGTGTATAGCCATTTTGTTTGTGGGTCGTTGCAAGTTTTGCTGCATAGGCGCGTTGGCCATATAAACAATGTCAAGTCAAGCAAAGTACAGCAAAGCAAAACACTGACGACAAACTTTTCTAATCTAAAACAAGCACAAAGCCAAACACAGCTGTAGTAGAAATACTAGACAAAGACTTCAGCAACAGCAGCAGCAACAGCAGCAGCAACAGAAGAAGAAGAAGAAGTAAACGAAGTAAGAACAACACGCGAGTATAAAATAAAATTATGCCATTAAATTTTCATGTCAATTACAAACTGGCACAGTGAACAGAAAAAGAAAAGAAAACAGTAACAAAAGTTAAGAAACAAACAACAGAGCAAAAGATTACGAATACCCTTCTTTTTTTGGGCCCCAAGCAAGTTCAACGGCTTAAGGCTGCAGTTTGTTAGCTGCCAGTTAATCAAGCCATAATAAATCGAATAATAATTATTATTATTTTTTCTGTTGTTGTTCTTATTCGCCCTTAGGGAATCATGCTGTTCTTAATGGAACTGGCTGAGTAGCTGGCAGGTGTCAAAAGCCAACTGCAATTACATACGTTTAACGTTCCAAACACATTGAAGACACACACACACACAGACAAATCAGTGGGGAATGCAAAATTATAGCATACTTTTTGGCTGTGTCATATGCCAGGCATTTGTGATTGATTATTATGCTAAGTGTTTGTGCATTTGAATGAATGAACCCCAACGAGTTGCCCGCAATTAACAACACATTATGTTTAGCTTGGCCAAAAAATCCAAATCTGATAAGCAATTAATTGCTCAAGACACAAACACACACACGTACACGTACATGTTTAATCACATTTGCGTCTATTAGCTGAGGGCGAAAACCGCTTTAATTCAAGTGCAGTTTGTGCAAACGATAAGCAATTAAATAAAAGTAGATTTAGCTGCTTTCACAACTAATTGATGGGTGACAAATTAATAAGAATCTTGAGATTAAAGCTTCTTTACATACACAAACTTCAACTGATTCAATTTAAACAGCGCTTTCTTTAATTTGTACTTGTTTCTCTGTTTAATCACATATTTCGTGAGAGCTTAGTGTTCTGTCAACATTTTGCGGCCGCTTAAACTCTTTCAAAGCATTTAAAAATCGCGTGCGAAACGCTTTCGCGTTTTCCTAGCGTTTTTCTTTCTTTCTTTTCTAAATGGTTATTCATTGTTGTTGTAGAAGCATAAAGCACTTGCATTGCTTCTACACAGCTGCCGATTAAATAATCAAGCCCTACAATTGCCGCTGTCACCGCCCCCCGCCCCTTCTTACCACACCGCTCTTGCGAGCAAGCTTCAGATAATCATAATACAAATATACAATGGTCGTGCCACGTTGATTGTTGTTCTTGTGTTGCCATGGTTATGCTTCTTGCTACTGCCTAAGACGGCAAGCATTCCCTTACCTCCCCCTCCCCCTTAACCACTTTTCCCGCTGCTTCTGGGTACCTTACTTATTGTACCTTCAGTCTTTTGCGCTGCGCATTCGAATGACCTGCTCAATGTGTCACGCCCACAGCCTCCACACAAAAAAAACACCCACTCACACACACACACTCACACACACAACGTAGTGGCAATACACACTACTTAATAATTCAATTCATAGGCTCAGTCACGGGCTGAGCGTCGCATTTGCAGTCGCAGTCACGGAATACCAAATTTTCGCGTCCTTGGCTCAACACACACACGGACACAGAAAGAAAGGGGCGGTGAGAGAGGTTCTCTACCTGGCCATTCCCTTTTGGTTGAAACAGTCAAGTCCACTTGGTCGAACACTAAGCAAGACTTTTCGACTTCTGCTTCTGACTTCTTTTTGGGCTATTCTTACCTGAGTGGGCTAAGTCAAGGAAACAAACTAAAAACCAAAATGCAAAGAACGAAAAAACATATATATTTGTATGTATATACTGTGAAACACAACAAAATTGAGCAAAATATTTGTTGACTTTTATGTATTTTATTTTATTTTTTTCATTTATTTTTTGGTTGCTGTTTGCCTTCATTTGCATATAAAATTTTTATGTTGCGCCCGAAAGCGTTTATTTGCTTTAGCTTTTGGCTTTGGCCAGCTTTAACTGCAAGCGCTATCGCACTGACCCCAAACGCCCAACCCTCCCCCCCCCTCTCCCCTCCCTCTCTTAACCGCTGGACGCTTGCTCATCTGCTGCCCGCTTATTGCGCAACGCAGTCAGATGGACTTGCCACATTCATTTTGCGGCCATGTCTAATACAAATACACGTGCCACACACACACACAGACACACACAGACAGGGACAAAGAGATAGAGAGCTTTAGATATGGCGTCCTTGTAGTTTAGTTCACGTTTGATGTATCTGCGGGCAGCAGACTCCATTTTGGACAGACAAATGAACCTTGATGGAGGGTGGTAGGTGGGCGGCTGGCAGGGGGCGTCGCTCTCATGTTTTATTTCGTGCACATTATGGCAAATCATTTCATTTGATGTGAAACACAACAAGAAAATAAACCAAATAAATGTTAACGTTAATGTTGCCTAGATTCTAGCCACTCAATCATTGGCATTAAAGCGAAATGTTTCGAACATTTATCGTACACGGTTATCGAACTATCGCTTATCGAGACACACGTTGCCGAAAAAGAGCGAAACATATATTGAAATAATTATAATTATATTGAAACCTAGCGATCCGCACCCATGATGCGAGGCAATTAATTGGCTTATCAAAAAGCGCTGCATACTTTGCGGCGCACACAGTTTTTTGGTTGGGCTGCTGTCGCCGACCCGCAAATCAAATTGCATGTGCACACAGCTTAACTGAGCCGCAAAAACCAAGCAACGCCCCTTTACCCCCAACCCTGCCACAATGCCACCCCATGTGTGTTGGGCATCAAAGTCGTTGTTGCTGCCACTGCCGCGCCTAAGCCAAAAAAACCGAAAAAAAAGCGAAATTTCGGTTTTACAACGTTGAGTAAATTTAATTTTGTGACAGGAAAAAAAACTGCTAAATACTTGCTGTGTCGCTTAAAACCGCACACACACACACACTGTGACACACACACACACTTGGGCATGTTAATTTAGTTATGCTTAAGTATTAAAAAGAGATTTTTGAGCTCATTGAGTCAAAAAACTTTTGGCGAGGCCGCAGCTTAAAAACTTTTCAACGTCCCAGCAGCCACATGTGTGACAGAGACAGCAAGGGAGCGAAAGAAAGAGAGAGAGAGAGCGAAGTGTGCATAGATAGCTGGCAGAAACTATTTGGGAAATTTGTTTTAAGTTTGATTAAAATTATAACAAGCAGCCAAGAAACTTAAAACTCTCAGTGTCTCTACCTCGCTCTCTCTCTCTCTTTCTCTCTCTCTCTCTCTTTGGCATGTGCTTCTCAGATGCTTTCAAGCAAATTAGCTGCCCATGTGCTGTGCTCTGGCATTGAAAACTAGCTAAAAGTTTCCGTTTCACATTCCAATGGAGTCCAGCGTCCAGTCTGGCACACATTCGCACATTCATTCATTCATTCATTCACTCATTTGTTCATTCATTCATTTATTTATTCACTCATTCGTTGCAGACTTTGTGGTACGAGTTGAGTCTGCATTTAAATCAATTTAAGCATTTACAGTCAGTTGAACCTTTTGTGCCTCACATCACACACACACACACACACACACACACAGACACACATATACAAAGCTCTTAGGCCATTAAAGATGTGTTCGCGTGAGAAGAAGAAAAAATTAGAAAAAATATTTAAGCTAGCTTTAACGAATGCTTTCACATCACAAATCTATAAAAATTATAATCAAAAACAACAGTTTTAACTATCGATAGTTTGTTATCGATAAATGACTTGCAAGAAACACAACTCATATACTCTTATGCCTTATGACTAACAGGGTATACACATGCACAACAAATTATGCAGACACTTAAATATGCCATAAAATTATTATTTGAAATTCTGCCTCAATTCTTTGGGATTTTTTTTTATATATACATAAATTTTGCCTTTTTTTGGCATCTCTCGGCTAAAAAGTTGCCCAGCAGCTGTTCTATTTGTAAATGTATTGTCTCTATGTGTGTGTGTGTGTAAAAAGGGGCGTTTTTTTCGTTTTTTTTTTGGAAGTTGTTTATAAATTCATATTCATTTGCTATCAGCGTCTGACTTTAGTTTATTTTTATTTCTAGTCTTTTTTTATCCGCCACTTTTTTTTGGGTATGAAAAAACAGATAGATATTATTATAGGCATTATTTCCTCGAACAGAACTATTATTCACCCTCTCGCCTCAACCCCTTTTCGCTTTGACTTGAGTGAAAGCAAACTTAAATAAACTTCCCTTTTCACTTTTAAGGCCTAAATGCTTTCGACTTTAAGTTTGTGCAACAATTGATGATGTTGTTGACTCTGGCTGTTGCCACAATACATGTTCTACATCAACTAAACAAATTCATTAAAAAGCACAGCAACAACAACAACAACAACACAAAGACCTAAGTTTATTATCATAGGACAGCAGCAACAGCAACAACAACAACAACAACTGTTTGGCATATTAAAATTGTGTTTTGCGGGGCGTTAAACTTTATACACAGCAACAACAACAACAACAAAATTAGCCATTGAACTGTTGACATGCCTGCAGTTGTTGTTGTATTTGTTGTTGTTGTTGCTGTCGCAAATGCAAAATAATTAAAATGCAAATAAAACTGCGTATTAAGCAACAACAACAACAACAACAACAAAAAATGGTAATAATAATAAATTCCCATACTTGATGCATTTAAGCAAATAAATGTTTTTCAATTTGTTGCACGCTGGGCGTGGCAGTAATAAGCTGGTCAGCATGCGGCATGCGGCATGCGGCTGCAACAGTAGCTAACCGGAAATGCGCCATTGTTAACGGCTCGCCGCCTGCGTCCGCCTGCTGCTGCACGTTGCTCGTTGCACGTTGCACATTTCGAAAGAGAGAGAGAGAGAGGCTGTCGCATAAACGCGCTTAATATTTTACATGGCCACAGCAATAAAAACTCTATTATTATAAATATTTAACAATTGTGACAATTGTTGTTGGTACGCGACACGCTTAACGCTCATTGTCCTTGTTATCCGGGCAGGACAGCCAGCCGAGAGCCAGCAGCCAGCAGCCAGCAGCTAGCAGCCAACAGCCGTTATTCCGGGCATCAGGCACCGGCTACGCCTTTGTGTGCTCGCTGCAACGTGCAACGCATGCAGCATGCAGCAGCTGCAATTTTCACGCTGCACGCTCGTTGCGTTTTAAACAAGTTAATGTGACACACACACACACCAACACACACCTTACAACAAGTTGGCAACAAGCGCACAAGCATAGAAGAAGGTGCAACAACTATGAATTAGGTATGTGATTTAGCTGAGAGGAATTGGGGGGCCAAGCCCATAAAAAGGTCACGAGTTCAAGTTGCCAAGAAACACGAGCAGTTGAAAAGAGTTTTCAGGTTTCTCGGTGCTCGGAATCGATAAATGCTTATTAACTCAAATTTTCATTTACTTTAAATGGCGACGCTAAAAAGTAGGCAACATAAAGTTTGCTTTCGCTTGGCTATACCACAAGAGGTTGTGAATGAACCCATACGTTAGAGAATCGTGTGCAGAAGGCTTTTGCTTGGCACGAAACCCGATTCGTGGCTTTCACTTTGCCCGTGCATAAAATCTCGCATGAGCCTCAAAATTGAATTTAATGTGCGTGCATTAATTGCACAGTTGCTCGTTGCTTGTTGTTCGTTGTTGGGGTGGCAACAACATGAACAGAGCCCATGTTGCGCCAACAGCTGGCACCTAACGCGTTTGTTTGCCAAATGGCCCATGCAATATGCAAAATGATGGCTGATTATTTTTGTGCGGCTCATCGGCCAAGTGTTGTTCATTGCAATTTGGCCAGAAATACAGAAAGGAAACAAACAACTAACTGAAAATGCAGTGAAAATGATGATGATGATTTTGCCAGTTGCCAGTTGCCAGTTACCAGTTGCCACACGCTGATGATGATTAATATGCATGATGACAAGCATGGCTGGCCTTTGGCCCAAGTGAAACAGCAAGAGAAACGCATCAAATTGAAAACCCCATAAAACACTCAATTTATTTAAATTGCATGTGATTGACAATCGAACGAGATACGCCCACACCCAACGACCCAAGCTTTCCCAGTTGCGTTTCCTGCTCTTTGTGTTGGGGGTAGGGTGGCAGGGGGCAGGTGTTGATTAGCCAAGCAGGACACGTAATGCGTGGCAACAAAAAAAATGGGCGACAACAATAAAAAATTGAATATGAATGCAAAGGAAAAAAAAAACGCTGAATCAAAGGCGAAAGATCAATGTTAAACTCAGCTCAACTGAACGAAAAAGAAACCTTCTTTAACTCAACGAAAGTTTCGTTAAGCTGAACGAACAAAGCACATAAAGTTATCAATGTGCTTAGCTTTTGTACTTGCTTCTACTTATTTTTTTTCGTTAAGTTCAAGTTGGCGCAGATGGAGGGGGGGAGGAGGCAACGGGTGGGGGCGTGTCTCTTTCCCCATCTCCCCCGTATCTTTGTCTTCGGCATTTGTCATAAACATAACTCAGCAATTGCCCACGCCCCAATGCGCCCACGTACGCCCATCAATTGTCGTTTTTATCAGCGTTCCATGTCGCGTTCGTAATTTTTTGGCTTTTGAGCGCAGTGTTGGGGTTAGAGCTGGCGGTGGGTTGGGTTAGGATGAGGCGTAGTCGGACACACACACATAACGTATTACGTATTTCGTATTATTGACGCAGCCAACGCTGCTTAGTCAGCGTAACGCCGGCGTCAACGTCGACGCTTCAAGCGTCGCATTAAAATTTTAAAAATGCGTGCGCAATTTTCGTGTGTTTCGGTTTCGTTTCGTTTCGTTTCGTTTCGTTTGTGTTCTGTTCTTTTGCTTTTGCTTTTGCTTGTTACGTATAACGCCTTTGCATTGTTGTTGTTGGCGCAACAATTGCCAGTCGAATGGAGAGCGAGAGAGAGGGAGAGCGAGAGTTAAAGCTTTAAAATATTTACAGTAAAATCGCAAGCTTGCGTGGGTAATTAAAGCGCCTGCTGCTCATGCTGACCATGCTATAAGCGAAAGGAGAGCGAAAGAGACAGAGAGAGAGAGAGAGAAAGCAATGAAGATGAAAAGTTTAGTACTTTTGGTTGGCTAAAGCTGCAAGTTAAATACGAAATGTTGCTGCCACTGTTGCTTCTTTGTATTCCAACAGCGTGTGAAGTTTAGGGTGTGTTTAGGGTGGCTCTGAATCAAGAGCCAAACGAATTTAACTTCAAAGATTGCTTGTTGTTGTTGTTGTTGCTTTTCTAAAGTCAAGACAAGAGTTTGAACAGACAGCCATTGCTAAGAGCAAATGTCAAAAACAGTTGAATGATTATTTTGCTTTTTTTTTAGTTATTTGGTATAGAATTTAATGGGAAAATAAGTTTCATTTTTGTTACAAATGGTTAAGAAGTGTTAATTGTTGTTGTTGTTGTTGTTGCACACAATTAGCATCTGCTTCAAGTGTGTATCGAGCGCATATTCATAACTATTCATTTGCATTGTTTTATTGCCTTGTACTTGTAGTTTTTTGTTCAAAAAAAAAAAAAAAAACTGTCAAATGCACAAAATTGAGCAAGCATGAAAATTTCATTGCCTGCTTTTAGGCGCGCACATACACAACCTTTTAGCACAACCCTCAAAGGGTTGATAAAAGCCAACCAACCAGCCCAGTCAGGCTGCTAGCCAGGCCAGCAAACAAACAAACAAACACAAACCACTTTTCCCCTTGCCTAACCAACGATTGCATGTTCCGGGCGCAGCCAACGGAGGCGCATAAATTTGTCGAGCAATCCAAAAAGCATGTGCCTGGCCACTTTTGTGTTGCCCCCAAACAGACGCACACATAGATAGACAGAGAGAGAGCTATTTGTCAGCTCGTGAAACAATCATAACTTCCTCTGCTCGTTTTGGCTACTTTTTTGGCCAACATCAACAGCAGCAGCAGCAGCAGCAGCAACTTGAACACGCATGTAACACGCCTGAGGAACGTATTGCGTGCTGCATACATTTGTAAGGCTATTTGGCTTGTCCCCTTCCCCTACCCTACCCTCCCCTCCCCTCCCCTGCCGCGTCAAGCTGCAGTTTTGTGAACAAATTCATTGAATCATGCGAGCCGAAAGACAGACGTTGCCCAGAATAGAAAGAGACAACAACGGCAACAGCAAAGACAACAAACATTTTGGCTTACAGAACACTTAAACTATCCAGACCGCCTTCGCCCTCCCCCTTCTTTTGGCATTTGGTGGTGTGCGTGCCTTGTGCATTACTTTGTCTGCTGAAATATTGCGTATACGCAAAGAATTTGCGTGTCCTTTTGCCCACAACAGGCATAGCTAACACCAACTCTCGCTCTTACTCTATCAAAAGCGTAGCAAAAGCAGCGACAGCAAAACTAACGACACTGGCACGCCGCTGCCTTATCAGTTCTGTAATGGGTGGTTGGGTGGTTGGGTGGTTGGTCCGGGGGGATGACTGTTAGGTTTACCACAAAACAATTTTGATTTCCTTTGCCCTCTGGTCTCAATTATTAATGAGCCACAGATACATAAAATTACTTTGCTTGCTTGACGCTCTGGACATAACTTCAGCGATGACTGAGTGTGCGAGTGTGTGTGTGGAGTGTGTGTGTGAGTGTGTGCGAGCAAAAAACAAAGCAAACAACAGCAACAACAGACATTGTACAGATGTCTAAAGTGAGTTTGACACGCAAACCCCAAAACACACACACACACACTGGCACACACACACACACACAGAGAAGAATTCATAACATAACGCAATTGAGTTTCTTTTGTGTTACGCAAAAGCAAAAGAAAAAGAAACTTGAATCATATTAAAGCATTAAATGTTAAATGAAATTTCCAAGCAAACAATACTAAATTCGATAAACATAGTTCAGCATCTAGTTGTCCAACACTGGTTTTGTATATAGCTTCAGTTTGTGAGACACAACGTCAAGAAAAATAAAGAGAAAATATTTGTAAATTTAAAAAAACCACAATCATAAAATGAAGCCAAAAGCTATGGGTTTGGGTAAGAAAGATGCTGAGAACGAGCCAATTGCCAGCACATCCAGGCAAACGACTAATAATGGCAATCGAACTGCTTCGCTGGCTGCACATAACCGTGTATTGGGTGTTCAAAACTCGAATGGCATACAAAGAGCTCGAGCTTTAGGTCTAAACAAAGCCCACGTTCGAAATGAAGCTCAGGAGTTGACGGCCAAAATGAAGCAGGCAAAGTTTCGTGAAATCATGTATCAAAGGCGCAAGGAAAGAAACGAACAGGATCGCCGTAGTCTGGCCAATCTGATGGCAATCATAAATCATGATCCGCCGCCTCCGTGGCATGAAGCATCCAAAATGTGGCTAGATGTCGATGTGTTGGAGCGACGCATTGAGGCTTTTGAGATAATGAGTCAGAAACGTAATGAAATGTTGGCCAAGGAGAATGTGATAATAATTGACAATGCAAAGGAGCTGGGTAAGGACAATCGTAATGAGTTGGAGATTGTCATTGAAGGCTCTAAAACTGAGAACTTGCAACAAATTGAAGAGAAACCTAAAGAAGAGAAGCTGGAAATCTTTCAGAAACCCAGCGAAGAGTTGGACAAAACATTTGGCATAGAAGAGACTGTAAAGTTTGAGGAATTTGTTGATAAACCCATTGAAGTGGTGGCAGAGAAGCCGGAAAATTATCAAAAACTCTTTGAAGAATTGGAGAACGTTAATAACATAGAAACTACCGAGTACATTGAGCTAATTGAAGAGCAACCTATTGAAGTTGAAACTCAGGAAACCCTTATGCAGCCTAATGAAGAGTTTGAAACCTTTGACGCATTAGCTAAGAGACTTTTTGAATTTAGCGAGGAAGATTGAGAACTTTTGGCAACATCTAAGATGATAAACTCATCTAAAATATTTTTAAATTTTTTAATTCCCCCAAAAGAAATTGTTGCTTTGAAAATATTTTTTTTTTATTTTGAAAATTAATAATTCATATATTCATCAAAATAATTTTCATTGCCTTCTTTCTTCTTTTTCGCTCGCTTTCTCCTTCGGACAGACGTGACATAATTAGTTAGGCGTGGCGTCGTCTGGTGTGTCGAAAAGGGGCGTGGCGGGGCGGGTTGGGGCGGTCGTTTGGTCGAGTATTATATTAATTTCCACTTAAATGAAAAATTATGCTCAATTTCAGTAGAATTTATGGAAGGCAACGCCAACAACAACAACAACAACGAAAAACATTAAGAAATATTATTATACATGCTGCATTTTCAAGGGCCTGAGAGCGAATAAATTTTTGCACATAAATCTCGAAGCGCTAATAACAATAACAATAACAATAATAATCATCAGCCCCGAATGGCTGAGGGCGTCGACAGAACATTTATGATAGTATTAGTCACTCACACACACCAACACACACACACACACACAAAGGGGGCGTATTGTGTGGGTTTGGTTGGTTTGAGTTATATAATACACGGCTATCGTTAGGCGATTAAAATTTTGTTATTAATTAGATGCACACTGCGGCGTTATATTTCACAGCTCTCTCTCTCTCTCCCACTCTCTCTCCCCCTCTCTCGCTCTCGCTCTCGCTCTGTTTCGTCTAATGCAAAACTGTTAATGCGTTTGGGATTAGTGAAATTATTTGAAAATGCATTTAAATCACTTACATGACATTAAAACGATAGCAACATTTTCTGATATGCATACCAAATGAATGTTTTATGCATGCCCGATTGAATGCATTTCGCTTTTGCGCCAATTGTAGTAATTATGTTAACATTTCTATCGAATTACATGCCAAAACTAATGCATATTGCATTCATTTCACGTGCATATTATTCTTATTTTTATTAATTAAGTTTTAGTTGGGTGAAAAGTTAGCTTTAAACTTGTTTATCCAAAAACTCTGGATTCTTTTCCAACTTTCGTATTAATACACTTGTTTATTAGCCAATTCAATCTTAATTTAAACACTTTTTCTTCTTTTTGCACAACTCGCATAATTCACATGTCTGTGTGTGTGCGTGTGTGTGTGTGTTTGCAACATAATTGCAATGTGCAAATCATTTAAACACACAGCCGCAACTCTCCCTCCCCTCCCCCCGTCTGTAACTTCATATTTGCTAGCCATAATTTTCCCGCTAAAAAAAAAAGAGCAAAACTTTTCCGCTGTTTGTGCAGTTTTCAACACTTTTTGCCTGTCCATTAGTTGTTTTAGCTGAGTTTTTTTTCTTTCCTGTGGTTGCCATTTTCCGTTTTCATTTGCCGTTTTTCACAGTTGTCGTCGTTATATATATATATATATATATATATGCGTTTTGTTGTCGCAACGTAATTGTTGTAATTGTTGGGATTGTCAATTGCATGTTATTGGTTTTGTCAGTTATTTTGTTAACCTAACTAGAACTCGGTTACAATTCATAAACATTATTACTAAGAGACAAATGCATTTATTTATTCTTTTATTGCAGGTAAGTTTTTATGCCAAACGAATGGTCAAAAAAGGCGCATCAAACAAAACACGTTTAATAGGTATTCAAAAAAAAATATTTATAATTTACACAACTAATTGGTTAACCATATATCGTTGAAAACTGAATTTAATTATAAACTTTTGATTGATTTATACGCACACAACACTAATTGCTGGCAGATAGAAGAAATTTGCATATTTATTAGTTGTGTCTAAGTATAGTAGACACTCGATAAAGGCAACTTTATTGTTACTTCACTTGCTCATTTATTCATTCGCTTAAAAAGCTTAAAAGAACTATCACAAAAAATCTTTTAAAATATGAATTTCATAAGCTTGCAACTATTTTGTTCTAAGAACTTAATCTATTGCTTTTACTACGATACAGTGTACTTGAATTTCCGTATAAATATATATTTATAAATACTATTCTATATTTGTTAGCCATCTGCTCCTTGGCCTGGCTCAAAAAAAGGAGAGAATAATGTTGACTGCTTCTGCTTTTGCTGCTGCTGCTGCTTCTGTTGGCTTAGTAATGGCAAATCATATTTATTATTATGAGTCAAATGCAGTGTGGGTGGAATTTTAATTAAAGTGCCACGCCCAGCGGGCACGCACAGAGAGAGAGAGAGAGAGAGAGAGAGAGAAACTAATAAAAAGGCTAAAGCATAAAACACAATTTCATTGCAGAAAATCTGCTTTTCCCAACCAAACGGTGCGGCATATAGTGCAAGGGGTGGCTGGGGGCTGGTGGTTTGGGGGGGTTGGGTGGTTGACTGTCAAATCTAAAACCGAAATTCTATTCGAGTCATCAGCTTGCCGTATATATATATATTGCACATTTCTTTTGCTGCATGTTTATATTGCGCTCTCTTTTCCGCTCGCTTCTGTTTTTGGGGTCTGGGGTGACCGCTCAATGAAAGCACTTTCTGGCTTAATGCCTTCCTAATTGAAAGTTGCAAAAATTTCAGGTGAAAAATGCAAGAGGCGTGGTGGGTTTAAGGTGGGTTTAAAGGGGTGCAAAACTTTGCGCAGCAAACCGCAAATAATGAGAAAAAGAATCAGTAAAAGCAGCGCCAACAGCAGCACAACACAAAACAGACAAAAGCAGCAGTTGCTGTCGCAGTCGACGTCGTCGTCGTCGTCGTCGCAGAGGCATTGAAAGCCTACTGCCATGCCGTTCTATTGAGTAGAAAAATGCCAAGGCAAAGGCGGAAAACGTAACAACAACAACAACAAATGCAACTGTAACTCACACTCACTCGCCCACGCATTCTTACTCTTACTTACTCTCTCGCTCGCTCGCTTTACACACATGTGAGCGCGCAAATCCAATGACATGCATAGCAAAAGAAGCACAAGCTGACGAAGAAGAAGACATTCGTGTTATTTCGTGTTTTTTTTTTGCCGTTTTCGTTTTCGTTTTTTTTGGTGCTTTGTGTATTGTGTCCGTTTTGCTGTAGTGTACTTCTGCGGCTTATCTTTTGAGCGAATGTATTGTGCGACTCAGACGCCGCCAGCCAACGTCAAGCTCACTCATTCAGGTCAGTTGAGCGCAACTTAAAGAGAGTGTCTCTGTGTGTGTGTGTGTGTGTTTGGGTGTGCACGTGCGAAGCAGGTGCTCAAGTTGAGTCTGTTTTTGGTTTAGTTTGGATTTAGTTTGCACGCGCGTTTGCTCAAGGTTAAGTGCGAATTAGCTGGGGCATTTAATTAAGTGGGCGTGCGACTGTTGGGCTGACTAAACAACAGGCTCACTCTCTCTCTCTCTCTCTTCTTTACTCTACTCTACTCTAGTCTCTCTTGGCCGGCGATGATAATCGAACAATGGCGCATAGCACAACTATGGCAGCTACTAAATCGAAATTGATTGCGCCAACTGACCCCAAAAACAGACAGACACAAACACACACATAAATGGGCGTTCTGTTTGGGGTGGTAAAGTGGTTATGGAGCAGCAGCAGCAGCAGTTGAATCAGCTTGTGCCGACACGCATAGTCTTTTCGGCCATTTTGTTGGTTTGCCATATCCGGTTCTAGCCACATACGTACTGTACAATGGTATTTATTGCTTTTGGCTAAGCTGCTTTAAGCAGCTCGTTGCTTCAAAACATTAACAAGATCGTTTTATTAGTTGACAGCTTCAACAAAAAAAAAGTGAGGTTAAGAGAAAAAAGTTATAAATTTGCCTAAAATCATTTCAGAAACACCAAAGCTTTAGTTAAACTCAAACAAGAACTCAATTCAAATGTAAAAACAATCAACAATTAACAGAAAATGTCAAAATTTCAATAATTACCATAAATAATTATACATATCAAATGGAGCGAAGTGTAAATGTGAAACCAAAAATGTCAATTGCAGCAACTAACAATCGCTGAACAGGCACAAAACGATACAATAACCAAAATATCAATTTACAATCAATTAAATCAAAATTCGCAAAATAGTTTTCATAATTCAACTAAATGAGTATGCATTAAATTACAGCTAAAAGCCAAAATCAATTGTTTATAATTGGCGGCTTAGTTTGTTCAATTTAATGCCAAATATGCCTGCAATAATAGCCAAAGTGTTGAACCAACCTTTTCTGTCCTTAAGCAATGTTTCTGATTGATGATTTTTCACACTAGCTTTTGCTGGAAAATTGATTTCATTCAACAGTTTCTCATCATCATTAAAGAGAGAGAAAGCATAATTTTTAGGCTACTAATTAAGCCATTTATTGTTGAGACCAATGCCAATGTTTTAGCTAGGCTCATTATCGTGGCCAGTCAACCCTTAACTCGCCCTTCCCCCCCTGCCATTTGTCTGGCACGCGTTTTGGTTGACAGAAACTTTTCAATTGTCATAATTATTCAAAATGCCAACACGAGTTTCTAGCCAAAATGTTCGCTAATTGCGCGTTAACGAGTATTGGCTTGAATCTGGCTAATAGGCGTGGCAGACTGCGTTTAACCTTTTTGGCTTAAGACAACACTTTTGTTAGCCACGCACAGCTGTTCGAAGGCAAGAAGTGTCTCTGCCATTGATTAATGGGCCTTCAGCTTTTGGCCATCATTGACAACAACAAGCTCTTTGTTGTTTTGGCCATGGTTATGCCAAGAATTTTGTCCCTCTTTTTGGCTGTGGCGACAATGAGACAAAAAGCCAAAAGCCTTTGCCTTTGCCAGCTTTTCTCTTTGTTTTTGTTGTTGTTGTTTTTGTTAAATACCCTGTAATATAAATCGTTTTTTTCTTCAGCTTCGTTTAGTTACAGGATAAGCTTTAGTCGAGCATTCGTTTCGTTTCGGTTCTTTCTTCTTGCCACTTGCTGTGTGTACATTGCCCCAATGCTACTGAAATATGCAACAGCAACAGCGTTGAGCAATCTGCGGGGCAAATGTGGCACGCTTTTCCCTTCCCCTTCCCTTTTATATATATGTATATATATTTGGTTTTGGCTTGGATGGGCTGCCGCCAAAGGTAGCTGCCAATTTATTTTTGCCTTTTCCTTTTGTGCTACTCTTTCGCAGCATATGTGTGTGTGTTGGTGTGTGTGTGTGTGTGTGTGTGTGTGTGCCGTAACATTTTGTCGCTGCATAAATCGCATTGATACGTTTAAAACTTTTTCAGTGGCCCAATGCCTTGCCACCCCCCCCCACCACCCACCACCCACTTCACCAGCCACATCACTTGGAGCCACGTTTTATGGCCAAAGGCAGCTGAGACTTGCAACGACTTCCCAATTCCCGTCTCCATTTGCGATGGGGCACACGTGTTGGTGTGCAGCCCCCCTCCTTACCCCCCACCCCCTGAGCTAGCTGGTCCATACACAGGCACATGCCACATGCAGCCAAGACGTGCCACAGCAGCAGCAAGCCGCATCAAGCGCCTGCCTCAGCCTTAATGACACATTCAAGCTGTTTCTGCTTCTTTTGCTCCTTTTTTTCGGGTTGGAATTGGAGCGATGGGGTTGAATTGGGGTGGGGGTGGGGGGTGGGGGGAGAAATGCATGTGAAGGCTGCAACGTGCCGTTGTGAAGAAGTGCATATAAAGCCATATACATATAGGTACATACAACCAAGCACTTTCCGATTGCCTATATACTATATACTATATATATATATATATAGTTCATAGTTCAAACTCTTTGTCAGTTTTGCCGCAAGCAGCGTTAATATTCTGTGAGATAAGCCACAGGGGACACACACTAAAGTGGCAATGCAAATTTTGCTGTCATTCTATCGCTTGGCCAGTGTTGCAAAATCCAAATACTTTAAAGCGAAGAGTATTGGTAAATGGCAGAAAAGTAAGAAAAACTTTTTTGCTATTAAACTGTGGAACTTTAAGTTTTTATACTGCTATAAATAAACTACATTTGACTTTCTGGCCCTTAAGCTCCCTCTCTCTCTGCCTCCCTCTCTCTCTATCTCTTTCTTGTTCATTTTCAAATAATTCTTTGCCATTTAATCCGTATTACGATTGACTGCCAAAAACGCATAATTCAACTTGTGTGCCTTCATTCAGGATCTGTTACACACAATGTGTGTGTGTGTGTTTGTGTGTGTTGTTGTTGTTGTTGCTTTTTTGGTGGCTTATTTTTATGACTCACGCACTTTTGCGGCTTCCGGCTGGCCATCAAAATGAAGCTATCAACACCTGCTTTCAGCGGCGTGTGGCAAGTGGCGAGTGGCAAGTGCCAGCTACTGCCATTGTCCTCCAGTGCTGTAAAACGCAAATATTTCAATGTACACAATCGCTTCTTTTTTTTGGTTTGGTTTGGTTTGGTTTTTGGAGAAACATTGCAAAGTTTCACTTTGAGTTATGGCTGCAGTCGCGAAACTCAATTTGAATAAATTGCGCGCAAAACAAAACAAAACCAAACCAAACACACAGCAAGTGGATAAAAGAATAAAAAACAATATAAAGAGAAAGAGATAGATAGAGCGAGAGTAGCCATAAACCCGAGAAGTCTATCGAGGTCGTCAGGAAAAAAAAGTAAAAAAAACTTTCAAAGCTTGAAAGCGCGCGCCTTTTAAACAAAAATTTACAGCAAGCACTTTCTTGTACTTTCTAACAAGTTGTAAGGCAGGGGTGGGGGGGAGGTGAAGGGGGTTAAGAAGGTGGGGTTATAGGAAATCCTGCATGTGTGAAGAATCAAGACACATAAATTGCCAGCTGGCGCAGCAGCCGCCTTTTTCTTTTTTTCTTACGGCTCTTAAACTTATTTACTGCTTATATATTTGAACACCAAAATAACAACAGCAACAGCAACAACAACAATAAACGCGATTACACAATTTCTGCTCCTTTTTTTTTTTGTTGTGTATATATTTTCGGCAGCACTTCCGGCCCCAACATGACAAATGGCTGCAAATCGTCTTCCTTTTTCGCGGCCGACGCGTTGACAACAAAAATGGCGTTTGTGAGAGGCCGAGGAGGGGTGGAGAGAGCGAGTGAAAATATATATATATATTTTTTATCGACATTTTTCATTATTTATTTATTTAGCACTTCTTGCGAAGCGTTCATATTTGAAAAAGTTCTCCCAAAAAAACCAAAAAAAACCAAAAAAAAAAAAAACGAAACAAAACAAGTTGAAAACTGCCTTTGATATTATGTAATTACATGAATATATTTATAAGCATCTAACGTTTAAGCTGATTTTGAAGTTATACAACACTCATGGCGGCGTTAGCCAACACTGGCCGCAACAACTGAAAACTGCCTTTGATATTATGTAATTACATGAATATATATTTATGAGAATCAGCAATAACTGAGAGTTTACTTCGAGTTATACAACACTCAAGGCGACGTTAGCCAACACTGGCCGCCACACATTCTTGCAGCTGTGTCACTTCGCTTTCTCCCTCTGAAGTGCTTATTTATTTATTTATTCCCCACTTTGCATTTCGTTTCTCTCTCTCTATCTCTCTCTCTCTCTCTCTCTCTCGTTTTTCGTTGAGTTTTTAAAAAACATTTTTCCATCATCACACGCCATTGTTTTGTTGCTTGTTCCCCTTGTTGTTGGTGTTCCCTTTTATATTATATTTTGTATTTCTTTTGTCCAGCATTGAAGAACTTTCGCTGGCCAAGTTGGAAAAATGATTGTTGCCAACTTAATTGTCGCAATTAAGTTACGGGCCTCGGTCCGAAGTCGGGACGTGGCAGGACGCGACACGAGGCTCAACTCATGTTGTTTATTGGTTGGGGGGGGAGTGGTGGAGGGGGGGTCTCCCATTGTTTGCCACTTGACGTCTTGCGTTTGTTCTATAAATGTTTTAAACATTTTAATTAGTTTTAATAAACGCTTCGCGTCGTCCAAAAAAAGCCATTTGAAGTGCCCCTCCCCCCGCCGACAGTTTCAGTTTCATCAACCTGTCCTCCCCCCCTTTAACGCGCCTGACCAGTTCACTCACTCACTTTAGCCCAACGTTGACAATGAATTTGTGAAAAGGTCGTTTTCTGAACTCTCCCTCTCCCTCTCTCGCTCTCTCTCTCTCTCTCTCTGTCTCGTGTGAGAGTGTTGGCAGCTGCTGTTGTTAACCGCAGGGCAGCGCCTTAAGCGCCCACATATACACACACTTATGTGGCAAACGAGGCGTATGCGTAATATTTAGTTGGCGTTCGCCTTCAACTGTCCGTCTGTCCGTCTGTCCGTTCGCTCTCTCGCTGCGGTCGCTACAAGTTTCCGTCTGAAGT
Organism: Scaptomyza caliginosa; assembly: GCA_035044725.1. Lineage (NCBI taxonomy): Eukaryota > Metazoa > Arthropoda > Insecta > Diptera > Drosophilidae > Scaptomyza > Scaptomyza caliginosa. Next base: position 52,916 of record JAWNNR010000589.1, read on the forward strand.
ACATGTGCGGTCGCTACAAACAAAACCAACCACCCACAACAAATGAACTTCAGTCTTGGGTCCTTTTAGAGTCCTTTTCTTCGTTGTCGCGTGTGCATTGTTTTTGGTTTCTTTTATGTACTCAACACACGGGTGTGTGTGGCAAAGTGGCAGCTGCCACAATGTTAGGGTTACGACTTTTACACACACACACACACGAACACACACACGAACACATATGCATATTTACTTAGTTGCTAATACAAATTCCAATGGCCAATTGGAATATCTTTGCTTCGCCTTAATGCTTTGATATGCAAGTTAAATCAGGTTTGAGCTAAAAGCTATGCTCAAATACCAACTAGTTATTAACTGAAGTGAATATGTTTAAGTTAAGAAGACTTTTAATATGATTGAAAGCAATATAAAAAGTAATTTTCATCAGATTTAACGATCATATTTTATTGTTTCCTTCAAGCATATATTTTTTATTGATTATTTTTTTTCTTCCTACAAACGCTCTTGGCTCAAAAGTGCCATTAACTGTCGCGTCTCTCTCTCTCTTTCTCACGCTGTCTCTTGTCATTTGGCCATTAAAAAAGAAAAAAGCGGAACTGGCATAATATTTCAATAACTTATTGATTAGTTATCTTTGGCGCGCGCCTTCAATCAATTTAAATGCATTTTGTCCTTGCGCATGAGTGGACGTCGACTCGCCTGCAAGGACAACAGCAGCAACAGCAACTAGGACGACAGCGTCGATGGCGATGATGTTGAACGTTATTGGAAATGCAGTAAATAATAAAATGCAGGGGCATGTACACATATCGGATGGAACATATAGATTGAGTGTGCGTGTGTGTGTGTGTGTGTGTGTGGGCTTTCGTTGAAGCAACGGCTGATGCGGGCTTATGCAAATGTTGCGTCGCGATATGCAAACACAAAGGAAAATGCAAAAAACAGTAGAAGAAGAAGAAGCAAAGGAAAAGTTGTGCACTTGAAGAGCAACGAGGACTAAGGGCTAAAACCAGCCGGCCTTGTTGCCAAACTGCAAATCGATTTATGGCCAAATTATTAACTGCAAGAACAAACGGCTTAAATGCCTATTAGCCTGGTTAATTGTGTCAAGTCGTGCGTGTTCGTGTCACGGAAAATTGTAATTTGAATTGAAATTGCATTACAAATCGAAGCGAAAGATAAACAACAACAACAACAACAAAAAGAAAAGTTTAGCACAATTTAGTGCACATTTGTTATTATTATTGTTGTTGTTGTTGTTGTTGTTGTTGTTGTCATTATTATTGTTGTTATTGACTTGACTGCAACGGCAATATAACAACCACAACAACATTGCATGCATTAGAAATGCTTTCCGTAGCACCTAACTAAAACCCTTCCCCCCCCTCCCCCCTTAGCCAACTTTTCAAACTCAGTGGCAGTAAATGGACTTGGTAAACGTTTTGCCATAGAACCCTTTTGAATCTCCTTGTTGTTGTTGCTGTTGTTGCGCCTTAGTTGGCAACTTTGTGCCCGTTATTGATCCAAAGGCACATGGATTCAGGCTAGCCAAAAGGGGCGTGGCACAACGCGATTGTGTGTGTGTGTGTGTGTGTGCGAGTTGTAAGGGCATGCCTAATATGGGTCTTTATTTAATTTAATGCCATTTTGTGTTGCTTTATAGCAACTGCAACAACAACAACAAAAAAATGGGGGGGGGGAAGAGAAAGGAGTTAAACGCAAGGGAGACAAAACATAAATTGCATTTAAGCTAATATGTGCATACAAACACTTATAATTTGATTTGTTTTTTTTTTGAACGTTTTCTCTAAATGTTTTAATGATTTTTTAACAACAATCAAGTTTAAAAGTTCTATTCAAAAAGTTCCTTTTTTGAAAGCAAATATTATATATTTTATCTATTTGATAGAAAATGTCTTCAAAGGCCAAACCTTTGTTTTAATGTTTAATTAACAAAACAAATATCTATTTTCGATTCTTTTTAAAGATTAAAAAATCTTAGAAAGTGCATCTTTTAAAAATCTTTACTCACATTTTCTTAGCATCATTTTTATAGGTAAAGATTTTAATCAAAAACCCTTTTTTTGTTGTTTCTTCTTGTTGAAATATAATCGAATTACAAAATTTATTTTGCTTAACCTAACTTTTTTAAAGTTAAAAAATTATTCTTTCACATTGTTTTACATTACTTAAAGCTTTTAAATATTATTATAAAAGTTTTTCTATATAAAGCATATTTAATCTGCAAAAAAAAACTCAAAGAAAACACATTTATTTTCTGTTCTGCCACACAAAAGTGCACAAATGAGTTGAAAATTTCCTAAATGCGCCTAGAATTTTTTTGGTATATTGCTAAAGAAAAAGAATAAGAAAAAAAGATACCAAAAAAAACTTTAAACGTTTTTAAAAATGTGCAGCGAGGCAACTAAAGCATTGGCTGAAGTTCTGTATAAGTGTGTGTGTGTGTGTGTGTGTGTGTGTGTCTATTCATGTGCAACAAGGCGCCATCTGCCTAACAGCAGCAACAACAGGACGATAAAGGCGAAAGCAACTTCAAGGCGCACATGTGTTTCTCGTTGCTTGTTAGTGTGTGTGTGTGTGTGTGTGTGTGTGTGTTTTGTTGCTGCATGTGAAATCCAACACATGTCCATGTGGAATTGGGTAGGCGTTGGGATAGGCGAGGTGCTCTGCGCTTGCTGCATAATAAACAATTTCTTTTTTAAACACAACAACCCCTATGCTAACACACACACACACACACACACGGACAGAGAGAAAGAGAGAGCTAAGAGATAGGAGCATGAATGAGGACGCGCAGTCAGCGTTGAATGAATCATTCACGCAGAAATGAATACAAACGAGTTGAGACGCACTAAAAACGCGTACAGTCAACACTGGCTATGTGGAACGAGTTGGAGCTAGAAAAGGCAAATGCTATAGCCAGAGAGCACTTCTAGGAAAACCTGTTTCAAAATATTGAAATTTGTATTTAATTCACTAAGCAAACAGACTAATTTAAAGACTCTAACTAAACATAGAGTGCTTACTATAATCAAATTCCTTTGTGTTGTTTGAATGCACGCAAGAATTTGATATGAAATTTTGCCCAAAAATCAAATTGTTTTTGTGTTTCTTTTGGGCAAATAAATTATAAATTCAAAATGCAGCAAGCAAATTATCCTTCAAATAAAAAACAACAACAACAACTAGCGATCAACATTCATTTGCACCTTAATAACAGACTGAGCATTTGTTGTTTTTGTTTGTTTTTTTCGTTTTCCTTTGTTCCTGAGTGCTTAGCGTGTTTTGTTTTGAATTTATATGTACATACATGTATGTATGTATGTAGGCGTATGTACATAGCGTTTGTATGTATGTATTCAATTTTGAGTCTAGCTCACGCTGGACTCTGTTGTGCCCTACACACACACACAATGGGGTATATTGGTTGTGTGCAAGAGTTTGTGACAACCAGAAGACAATATCCTTCAGCCTAAAGGGTATCAAAGAATATAGATAGAGAGATAGAAATACCTAGCTCACGCTAGACTCTGTTGTGCCGTACACACACACAAACAACGGGGAGTATTGGTTGTGTGCAAGAGTTTGTGACAACCAGAAGACAATATCCTACAGCCTAAAGGGTATCAAAGACTATAGATAGAGGGATAGAAATCAATAACCCAAGGCACTATCGTATACACAATGCCTTAGGGTACTTGCAAGTCTCGCTGGCTTACCTTCTTTATTGTTATATGCATATGACGTTGCTCTGCTGCCTAACCCAACTTTCTATGCATGTGTGTGTGTGTGTGGGAACTTGGTTTGTTTGGCGCGCAATTAAATCGATAATAACGCGACCAACGACGCGACTGAGCCTCGAGTCTGAAGCGTAAGCCTGCAGCTCCTCTTCTCCCTCCCCCCCTAGACCAATAGCCCGCACCGTTGCCTGAAGCGCGCTCAAAGTCTACCTAATTGCGGATGACATGAAATTGTTTGCGCTATAACAATAAACCAAAGCGCTGTCGACGCTGACTGCGACGGCAACGGCAACGGCGACTGCGACGCTTCTTTATATACATATGTATACCAAATAACAACAACAACAACAACTGGAAGAGCAAGCAGTTCAAACTGTTGGCCTTTGCTTGACCCAAAGTGCGAGCTGACAAATATTTGTGCTAGATGGCGCTTCAATTGAAAGCTATGGGGGGGGCGGAACGGGTTGAGGTTATGTTTATACAATGCATTTGATAAGAATAACCATCGCCGTTGACCTGATCAAACAGCATAAAAAACTAGAAGTTTTGGCTTCTTTTTTCAGTCGCATCATTTGGCTGTTTTTTTTTGTTGTTTTTTGCGTTTATTTCTGTGTTATTAGTGAAAGAAGAAGAACAGCGGCTTCCTCTTACCGCTTTCCCCTAACCCTACCCCTTCCCCTTTCGTCTAGAGCGTTTTGTTTTTGTTTATTGTAAATGCAGGCATTGTCAACATTGTTGTTGTTGTTGTTGTAGAGAAGCACGTGCGGAAAACGTTGAGAAAAAGGAAAAAAAAAACTCTAGAAACACAAACACAAACAAACACACGACAAGAAGACGCTAATGACACACACACACTCGCACACACTCGCTGCTGGGGGTGTTGTTGTTTATGTCATGTGTTTATTATCCTTTGGCAGCCGGAAGTTTACAACAAAACAAAAAAGTTGGAAAGGCAGCTAGAAACCGCCGCATGTTGCCACGCCCACACACAACAACACCTAAAAATGCCTTGTTGCAGTGCATAAACAATTAGAAAATCGCATAAACGCTTCTTCTTCTTCCTCTTGCCACTTTCGAAGCCAAGAAATTCTAATCAAATTTACCAAAAGTTGTTGTTGTTGTTGTTGTTGGCCATAAATTAGAGGCGTCTGCCACATGACGCTGACAAGATGCTAAGCAAAGGGTTGGGGTAAGCTAGTGGGCGTGGCGCTTTGTGGGCGGTGACCCAATAAATTCATCAAGCGCTTTTAGCCAAGCTGTTGTGGAATTAGCCAAACAACAAGTAAGCCAAGGAGAAGTAGAAAAGAAAACTTAGAAGGAGGAAAGGGAGAGGGGGTAAGGGGTAAGGGTTGGTTAGGGCCTGGTCGTAGGCCAAACAATTTAATTGAATATTAATAACAAAATAAGCTAAGGCTCTGCCTTTGTGTGTGTGTGTAGGTGTGTGTGTGTGTGTTGGTGTGGTTTTGGCCAACACATATGGGCCATGTCAAGTGTTAATCAAATCATTGAAATTGAACACGAATTGAATCGAATTTCAGCTTCAATTTCGATTCAATGCGGCTGCCAAATGGACGCGTTTTTAATCGCGTTCAATTTCGAATTGCAAATGCCGCCAAAAATTATCTCTCTCTCTCTCTTTCTTCTTTTTCTATTAGTTCTCTATCAATAGTTAAGAGAAGCTCGAAATTGGAATAGTTCTCAGCTTACTTAAACTAAGAACAAAGCTTATTTTTTTAAGTCTTGTTGAACTCTTTTCGAATCAGCCATTTATGCTTATGCCAGAAATGGCCAAGAAAAAGCGCTGGTTGCAGCTATTATGGCCATGTTAAATGTGGTTTAGTTCAGTTAACTAAGCAAAAACAAAAACCAAAAAAAAAACCACCTGAAACATGGCTAAAAGCATAAGTTATGTTTATATATAAAAATCATTTTAAGTCATTTCCTGTTTGGCTCGGAACAAAAACACAAAACAGGAACCCAAATAGCCAATGGCGCTTAGCAGAGAGAGCGAGAGAGAGGGAAAGAGAAACAAGAAAAACAAAAATATGTGGAAGAAGAAGCAGAAGCAAACAAGGATAACAGAAAAAAAAACAAATATGAACATAAGCTGTCTGGCCTCCCTCTAACACCCTCCCCTCCCCCCACCCCCTCACTTGACTAGAGGCACTGCTTTTAATGCTCATAAAAATTTTATTATTATTTTTAATAATTTAGACGAGCATAATGGGTGGTAAGGCGGAAATGCTGGCCATGGCTCTTATACACAGACCCAGACCCCCAACCATTTCCAGGGCCAAAACACACACACACACACACATGTGGCAAAGTGCAAACGCCGTAAATCATGGCGCAGGTAAACAAGCAAAAGCAAAGAAAACAACTGGGCAAAAAAATAAAACAGCGGGGGATCAGTTGCAGCGTTTTTGTCGCGCGCGTTTCGCACGCGTTTTGCGCGCGACTTTTGTAGAGCAAAGCTGCTGGAGACGTTAGGGTTAAGAAGGCGTGGCAAATGAGCTATGATGATCTAAAATAAAGATTGAATCTATTTTGGGTAATTTTCTTAACAAATTTCTAACTAAAGTCTAAAGAAAGAGTATTAAAAGTGCGACTATTCGAGGCTGCGCTAACTATTTTACACGTTTCTAACACTTTATTAGCATTATTACAATTATGTTAAACAAAAAAAGGCGAAAAGAAGTAAAGCTAAAAACATACGTGCTTGGAAATACTTTGCGAAAAAAAAAATAAATACAACCACAAATGCCAAGGTCACAACACCCGCGTTCGTGTGTGTGTGAGAGGGAGGGGAGAATGGCAGAAATAAAAACGTTGCCTACACATGCACAAACATATGTGTGTGTGTGTGTGTGTGTAAAGCGCATTGCGACAATAGCAAGAAGAAGAGAAAAAAGCAAAAGCGCGCTTGAAATATGTTTCAATTTCACAGCTGCAGCAAGCAGTGTGGGTGAGAGCGAGAGAGAGAGAGAGACTAGCATTTACAGCTACAGTTACAGTTATGGCAACTGCCTGCACTTGATTGCTTGCCAGACACACATATGCAGAAGTTAAGCCTTTTTTTTATGTGTTGTTTTAAGTCGCCGTTGCTTGTGTTTGGTTTTTGTTGCTGTTGTCCGTTGCTTTTCACAATTTTCACGCGTTTTTATTTGTGTCATATTTGGTTTCAACTTGACCCACAAAACTTTTCGCGCCTAAAAATATGCAACGAATGCATTTTTGCATGTTAGTTTGTCATCAATTTGAGAGACGTGCATTTAAGCTTTAATGATGTGAAAATTGAAAGAAAAGTTGTTAAAAGAGGCAACAAAATATTTTGTTTTAAGGCAGAAAATGATCAATTGCTGCACTGCTTGCATGCATATAACAGTTAAGCATTTGAAACTGCTTGTCTGTTGTGGTTTATGTATAGACTAAGTACTGCTTGAAAGCAGTGTGTAGCGCGCTGTTTACTGCTTGTACAGCAACGACACAAACCATTTGGAAAATCTAAAACAAAATTTAATCAACTTTATCTTTTCTTTTGATTACTTGCAGCACGACTAAAAACCCAAAAAAAAAAATGAAGCTAAAAATTATTGTAGCTTGTAGTTGTTGTGCGAGTCGCCAGCGTATGCTGCCACTACTGCTGCTGCTGCTGCTACTCGTCCTGCCACCAGGCAGCGTTGCCAAATCGAAGAACAAAAACAAATCAAATCAAAATACACACTATAGCGATGCCAGCAGCGACGAAAACAATAACAACAACAACAACAAGTCGAATATGAAAGGACACAGCGATGGGCTGCAGCACTTTGCCATGGAGCCACAGGATCAGACAGCAGTTGTAGGCTCCCGGGTGACATTGCCCTGTCGCGTCATGCAGAAAAAGGGCGCCCTGCAATGGACCAAGGATGACTTTGGACTTGGCCAGCATCGCAATCTGAGCGGTTTCGAACGCTACTCGATGGTGGGCAGCGATGAGGAAGGCGACTTCTCGCTGGACATCTATCCCCTAATGCTGGATGACGATGCCAAGTATCAGTGCCAGGTGGGACCGGGTCCCCAAGGCGAGCCGGGCATACGCTCCAGATTTGCCAATCTGACGGTGCTGGTGCCGCCCGAGGCACCAAAAATCCTGCAAGGTGACTTTCTGGTCACCACCGAGGATCGCGAAATAGAGCTCGAATGCGTGTCGGCCGGCGGCAAGCCCGCCGCTGAGATCACCTGGATCGATGGTCTGGGCAATGTTCTCACAGCGGAGAGCTTCTTTGAGCCACTGTCCGATTCGCGACGCACCACCACCAAGTCCGTGCTTAAGCTGGCGCCCAAGAAACGCTATCACAATACGACGATAACGTGCCAGGCGCAGAACACTGCCGATCGCACCTATCGCAGCGCCAAGGTGCTGCTCGAGGTGAAGTATGCGCCGAAGGTGTCCGTTTCGGTGGTGGGTGGTGCTTTGGCTGCCGGTCGCATACCCGAGGGTGCCGAGGTCATATTGAGTTGCCAGGCTGATGCTAATCCACCGGAGGTCAGCTATCGTTGGTTTGTCAACGATGAGCTCATGCAAGGCGATTTCACCACCAAAATGGTAAGTGAGCGACTGAAATTCCCTTACCCCTTAAACCCACCCTAAATACACATATATATTCTCCCTGCCTTAGATCATACACAATGTGACACGCAAGTATCACGATGCGATTGTCAAATGTGAGGTTGTCAATGCCGTTGGCAAAAGCGAGGAGACTGAAACGTTGGACATCAGCTGTAAGTAGCACAAGAAGTGAACTGAGGTCGCTTTGCTAACCCATTGTTCTATCCCAAACAGTTGGACCTGTCTTTCGGCAACGTCCGGTGAGCAAGGAAGCAGATATTGGCGCCACAGTCACTATGCGCTGTGAGGTGGGCGGTAATCCGCCGCCCGAAATCGAATGGATCAATGAGAATTCGGATCAGGTAAACCCTAACCCGTTTTTTTCCTATGACCGAAAACCTAACTTATTCAACCCTCTCACACCAGGTTGTGGGACGTTCATCGGAGCTTAAGCTAAAGGTCACAACCGAAACGGCTGGACGTTACTTTTGCAAGGCAACAGTCACTGGTTTTCCCGAGATCGGAGCCGAGGCAACGGTCTATGTGAAGCGTGCACCGATCATAACCTCGCATAAGGTGCAATACGGCGACGTGGGCAGTCGCACCAAGTTGGATTGCTTGGCATTTAGTATACCAAAGGCAGAGCATATACTCTGGTCCTTCGAGGGCAAGATCATCAACATGAGCAGCGCCGATCCGGACATCTATATATTCGAGGAACACCATCTGCCCGAAGGCGTGCGTGCCGCACTCATCATCCGGGAGAGTCGTACCAAACACTTTGGTCAATACAATTGCACCGTCATCAATTCGTATGGCGGAGATTCGCTTGTGATTGAGCTGGTACCGGAGCCAGGCACTGTGCCCGTCATGCTTGTCATCATATGTGCCTCGATCCTGGTGGCCATCATACTCACCGTCATGATGATGATCATTGTCTATCGCACGCGACGTCGCAGCAAGAAACCCATGCCGGCCGATGTCATACCGGAGGCCTCACGCGGCGGTGACAAGCTCAACGAGCTGAAGAGCGAGCTGCGCGCCAAGGCCTACGATGTGGAGTACTCGGAGGCGGGCAGCGATGGCCTGGCCATCAATCTAACCCAAACACCCATGCCCGATGTCCAAATGAAGGGTGCCACATTGGGCGTACCGCTGGCAGGACCCGTCAAATTCGACGAACGCTTCTCGGGCGACTATGGGGAACGCTACAATCGCCAGTGTCATGTGAAGAATGCCAAGAATCACAATCAACCGGATCAGGTGTACAAGGAGAGCAGCAGCAATGGCTATGCACCCTACTTTGAGTACGCCCTCGATTATAGTCCACCCGCTGATGGTGGCAAGGCTGGCCAGAAGGTTGTCGGTGTGTCTGGCAATGCTGTTGTTGTTGGTGGCAGCCACAGTTCGGCCACCTTGCCACACAATAATGGGCCAGCTGCTGCTGGCAAGGCGGCAGTGGGCGTGGCACATGGCAGCGGCGCCAGTCTGCCACGCAATCAGCGCCATGAGCTTCATCATCATCATCACAAGCAGCAGCAGCAGCAGCAGCCACAAACAAGCCAGGCCAATGGTTTTCTAGGTAAGTTCCTTGGCCAAGTTCACGTGGGGAAAGAAGAAGAATAATATATTTTATCTTTATGCAGGTCAACCGCTGCTGCAGAATGGCATCGATAGTCGCTTCAGCGCCATCTATGGCAATCCATATTTGCGCACTAATTCATCCATATTGCCACCGCTGCCACCGCCAAGCACTGCTAATCCAGCGGCCACACCCGCCCCACCACCCTACCATTCCACGCGGCATGCCAACAGCAATGGTGGACTCAAGCATTTCGGTGCCGCCGGCTATGGTGCTGCGGCCAGCCTAAGCATTGGTTCGGTGGGAGGCGGAGTGGGCAGCGTCGGCGGCGTTGGTGGCGTCAATGGAGTGGCGGGCGGCAGTGTGGGCGGCGGCGGCGGCGGACCGGGCAGTGTCAGTGGCAGCAGCTCCAATTTGACGGCCAGCAGCAATACGCTGGCTGCCACGCCTCTGGCACAGCCAGGTGTGGGCGTGGCTGGTTCACAGCTAAGCGCCCAAAGTCCCTCCGGCCAGTTTATACTGCCCACCAACAACAAGGGCGTCACACAAAAGGGTCCTTTGGCCACCCATGTCTAAGCTGGTCTAAGCTTGCGGAGCAGAGGGCAGGATTAGAAGTATCTGTGTGTGTTTTTAAGCGTATTTATTCAGAATTGTATTCGTAATTGTCTAGACTCTAGATCCTAGCTTAAATTAAGTGTGAATGTAATTTTTTTTTTTTTTTTGCCTCGAAAATAATTCGATACAAACATATATAGAAAAGAAAAGAAAAACCGTATTGTGATTTTTAGCGTTAATTATTTTATGGCAAAACTTGAAGGAAATCCAAAAAAAGAAAAAAAAACAAATGCAGTAAATCTTCATATAAGTGTAGCAATTTTTTTTTCATCTCAAGTTCGAATAGAGCTGAAAACTGATTAAAAGCAACATATACATATATATAAAAACATAAAAAAATATCAATTAACGAAACGTATCGAAAAGAAAACAGATTTAAAACAGAAAATATATATACATATAGCAAGAAATCGAAAAAAAGATAATGCCTGTAGTTAGTTTCAAGTAAAGCGCCGCAGCAAATAAAATAAGAAATTTTTCTAAGCCAAAATTAATTCAATTTTTAGACTTAAAAAAAATTCAAGAAAAACATATTTAATAAATGTAAATCCGATCAAGTATTTTGGCTGACTTTTAAATATATATAGTATATATAAAGCTCCATTAAACACAAAAACAATGCATACGTTTTTAGCTAATTTTTCAAAAAAAATAAATAAATAAATAAATAAATAAATATATATGTGCAATGTTTTTAAATGTTTAACTAACTTGTAGTGCCGCCCACATATCACATGACAACAAGAACAAAAACAACAAAAAGAACAAGAACTATATACATATATGTACTTGAACACTATTGGTCGAAACTTGATCGGAAAAATAAAACGAAGAACAAGAAGCAAGCACAGCATCAATGTGAAATCATCTTGATTTTAGACTTAAACTAAGTAAAACAGCAAACTTTACATCAATTATTGTATTTAAATGTACATTAAAAGTAATTAAAAAAAAACACAAAACAATATATATATAATATATATATGTATAATGCTCGTATAGCGCATATGTATGTGTAACGCTTAAATTAATTAACTAAATAGATGTAATTAATTCAAAATTAATAAAAAAAACAAAATCTATATACATATATATATGAAGCATAATGAAAGTGTAATACACTGCAAAACAAAAAGTTTTTTTTTTGTAATCTGCATAGTTAAATAATAAAAAAACAAAAAAAAAAACAACAACAACTAAAAACATTAACGCAGAGTTAAAGCTTAGCAAAAATTTGTAAAATCTAACTTAAAACAAAAGAAAAAAAAATGTTTTTTTTTATTTTAAATCGAAATGCTGCCTTATGATTCCTTGTAAACAAATTTTTTTTGTATATAGTAAGAAATAAAATAAAAAAATCGCTTTCTTTCGTTTTTGTTGAGAGTTTTTTAAAGCTAGTTGAGATTGAAGTTTGGTTTTATTTTTTATTTTTATGTTGTTGTTGTGCTAATTGCAGAGCTTTTACGTAAGTTTATAAGAAAAGTTATTAAAAAAAAACCAAAAAAACAAAAAAAAAACCAAACTAAAGCTAATGAAACAATTTTTTTTGTGGCTAAAATGTCGAACGATTCAATTAAGAGTTCAATTAAATGCAACACAAAAACAAAAAATATAAATAAAATCTTAAAAATTAAAAGAAAAATACAACAACAAGAGAAATCCTATTAAGCCAAGTAAATATGATAATTATACATTATATGTGAAATGCAAAAGTGGAAAAATAAAATTGAAAACAGCAAATAGCAAATGATGAGAATGAAGCAACCGCAAGTAGACGCAGCAGATATAAAATGAATTAATAAAAGAACTAAGCAAAGTGTGAAATTTCGTGTAATATTGAAATTACTTCAATCTAAACTTAAGAGTCAAAAAATAAAAACTAAAAAAAACTCAAATTAGTTGAAAATAAAAATCTACAAAATGAAACCAAAGCAAATTTGTTTTCTTCAGCCGATTTCACCGGACAACGATATTAACGGTTTCACTTTTCAAAGCAGGACGCAACTTGTTATCGACTTATCGATTGCAATCGTCCGTCGGCAAAAGGCAACCTGACTGCGAAAGACGTTAAGACAGCAAAACAAAAGCTACAACAGCAACAACAACAAAAACAAGTATTTAATTTGTTGTGTGTGTGTTGTTTTTTTTTTGCAGCCATTTTGAAATTGAAAAGAAATAACGACACAGCGGCAGCAACAACAATAATGCAAGCTAGCCCAGCAACGCAGGCGCAGCAGTTGAGAGCCGCTCACACTTTAAAGAGAGAGAGAGAGCCAGCCGATCAACGCTCTCAAGGAGCTCGCTCGCTCGCTTAGCAAACCAAAAACACGTTAACTATCGCATACACTTCGAGATGGACATATCGTTTATTACATATACAGTAAAAATAATATATTGCCAACATATAAAAATAACAAAAAATATATATAGAAAATATTTTTTATTACTGCATTTAATGAAATTAAATTTGAAGACTAACATAGGCGAGCTTGCAAGCTACTCTATCACTTACACACAATTAGTCGCCCTCTATCACTCACGATAGCCGTCCGGTTTGCAATGGATCTTGCTCGGAGAGAGAGAGAGAGAGTGAGCACGAGAGCATAAGAGCGCAAGAGAGCCGGTCGTTAATGCTGTCGTTGTCTTTTTCGGGGGTTCAGACAAGCGGCGCTCGTGAGCGCGGCTCAAAGTGTTGCGAGTCGTGAAACGAAACGGATATCGAGGCGGACAGTCTGCAGCAGTTAAAAATAAAAAAAAATAAAAATTGCAATTGCATGGGATTTCAATTTAATGCTGTATATGTATATTTTTTTTTGAGTGCCTCCTCTCAATTGTGTATTTGTGTATGTGAGTGCTGGTGTCTCTCTCCCTCTCGCTCTCTCTCTCTCCCTGTGTGAAGTGTTAAAGCAGCAAAGCAAATATATATAACTCGCAACGCTGGCAAAAGAAACGAAAACAACTGCAACAACAACAACAACGAGAGCAATTTAAAGAGGCAACAACAATATGGCGCTTAATGCCGCCGCATGCAATAATTGCAGCATGCGAATGCGGCGTATAAAATAAATATCGCTAGCGATATTGTTGTCAATATATTGAAATATATATTTGTATTTTTTTTTTGATTGTTTTTTCTTACCTTTGGGTTTCTGTGTCTCAGTGCGTCCGTGTTAGTGTTAACAAATGAAATCAAAGCTTCAAAGGAAGCAATCATAAGCAAAAATTTATATTTTAGCACAGAAACCACAACGCGTGTCCGTGCTAGTGCGTGCGTGTGTGTGTGTTTGTGTAAGTGTGTTTGATAAAGGAAGCAGAGTATTGCTGTCTTTGTCTCATCACCTTTGGTTCTCTTTGTGAATTCAAAGTTTGTTGCGGTTGCGCGTGGAAATGTCGCCGTTGTCAGCGTCGACGTCGGCGTCGCTGCACATAACAAACGGCAATGCGCGGCAATTAATTGTTCTACTCGCCGCCTGGCTGCAAAATACATAATTATTACGAAAAACAACAAGAGCAACGCAAAAACCGTAAATTAAAAGCGATACTCAAAGTGAGACAACTACAAACTGCACACGAAAATTACTACACATACAAAGCAGCAATACAAAACAGCAACCACAACAACAACATCAACTAGAAGAAAAAAAATAACGAAGAAAAAAAAAACAACAAAAAAACTGAAAAGCATAAAGCGCAAATCTTAAACTGGATTACAATGCAGTTGCAGCGCAGCAGACGTCGCTGTCGCGCACACACAATTTGGATTAACGAAATGCTAGCGGGCGTCGCGCTGCTGCTGCCGCTGCTGGCGCTAGCTAATTTTAGCAGCGCTCATGCAACGGGTAAGTGTTACAATAACAAATTCAAAATACCAAATAATAATAATAATAAATAATAATGCAATGTATCGAGTATGAGAAAAATAAAACCACAATATTTTGTGTGCATACATTTTGAATGTGTCTGCATTTTCATGCTCTGTCTCGTTTCCCTTTCTATTTGTCTCGTGTGTTCCTTTTTGCCACGATATTCGTGCTATTCGTTGTTGTTTTGCGCGCTCCTGTCTGCCTGCCAGTTCGGACAGGTGGTCGCTCGCTCATTCGTTCGCTTGCTCTCGCCCAGGTTTCGCTACGCTCTCGCGCTCTCAGTGCGCTGCTCTCTGCTGCTTTGATTTCTGTCTTTGCTTTGCTTTTGCTGCGCAGTGCGCACCTTTTAACCGACGACTCAATCGACTCAGTCGCAGCCTTTCGTTTCATACCATTTGGTTCCACAGCTCATGTGCATACATACTGTGCTATACACACAGACGATCACAACTGTGCACATATGCCAGTTGACACTGTTATACTTGCGATCGCATATTTCTTCTTTTGTCAACTTCCTGTGTATGTGTATGTGTTTGTGTGCTCCTCCACCCAATAATAATTAGGATCACTTGTCAAACCATTGTACCCCACTATTTACACAGACAACACCAGCACACACACACACACACACACAAGAAGAAGTCTTGCAGACTGTTAGCGGTCCAAATGAAATAAGAAACATACTCCAAAAAGGTATTTGCATATGGGCTCGGCTCTTGTCTAATCATTGTGTCAACACTTTTCAGTCTACGGTCTTTTTTACTTCATCTTTTTCTTCTGCTTCGTGTCCCTTGTATGTGGGATATGTGTGTATTTAGGTGTAGGTGTTGTTGTTGTTTTCAGTATGTACTCCCATTGCCCTAACATGTTTCAACTTTCTGAGAATTACGAAAGATAGAAAAAAAGTCAACTTTATTTTTTTTTTAGCTGGAACCTATTGGATAAAGTACATAAGGTGTTATACTTTCGGAAATATCTAACATTTTTACCTTTTGAGGTTTCTATAGTTAAGGAATTATCTTTAACTGAACCCCAAATGATATAAAACTTATCTAATATATTCCTTATAGACTTGAGTACATATTCTTCCCTCTCACACTGCATCAACCATAGTTAAAGAGTTCCTTAGCTCCTTAATTTTATTCTTTTGCAATCTTCTTGTGTAGCCATATAGTCATAAATTTGAAAGTAATCCATTATGATATGCATGTGGGCTATACATATATATATGCCTGCCAGCGTATTGTGGATAATTAAGGATAGATCTAACGGTCTAAGCATCTGCGTGACTTACAGCAATCATTTTGCAAGAGCTCTGAAAAAGTCAAGAAAATTTTAATGCCTCGCGTATATAATATTTTTAGGGTGCGCACACAGGATAAGCAGGAATGAGAGAGAGAGAGAGGGACGAGAAGTAGAAGTAGATGTTGTAGAAGTAGTCAGCAAAGCGGCGAGAAGTGTAGCAAAAGGCACAGACAGGAAATACTCATGCATGGCACACAGAGAGGGAGAGAGAACTGGCTAAAAGTGCAGGCACAGCAAGAATGCGCGACATTGAAACAACAGCAACAGCAGCGAGAGAGAACCTCATCGAGAACTTGTTTTTGTCAGCCTAGGTAGAGAGGTAGATAAAGCAAACACACACACACACACACATCTATCTGTCTTGCTTGCACTCGCGCTGCTTGCTGCGGCTGCTTGCTGCTTGCTGTTCTTGTTCATTACTCGCTTTGACCTTATCCGTAATTTGATCCGAGTGCAAACACAGTGAAAAGGACGCGCCTGTGCAATATGCTTAGGGGTTGCACTCCTGCCGAGTCCCTTTTAACGTTTTTTTCTTGTATGTGCCTTTGCTGACAGCAGCTGTCGTTTTTTTTTCCTCCTCTCCCTCTTCTTCCTCTTCGTTTCTACTGCTTGTTTTACTTGCGGTAATTCAGTTGGTTCAGTGGTTGCTCCTGCTGCACATATACAAAACCGTTACAATGCTTCCAGCCCCTAGGCTCCACAGAGGGAGCAGAAATCTTAGCTGTGCTGCAGCTGCAATCTTAACTCTCAGCTAAATGTGTCCCCTTTCGCATCATTACTCAAAACAAACAAATTAACCAAAACACAGCAAGCAGCTTTGAACTTGGTTTAAGGAGTGGTTCGCTTGGAACTGACGTTAAAAACTCTTTTCGATTATAGTAAATCTAATTTTTTGATACAGAAGCTCTTTTTATATTCAAATTGGCATATTTCCATAAAATATCGATAACAAATTCGATTAATTTAAGTAAATATTCATGCAAAATGTCTTGAGAGAATGTTAAAATGTAAGAAATAAAGTTTTCTCCTACCTGCCAATAAGATCTTTTGCACATTATGATAGCTTTTCAGTCATTTGGGTATAATTAAGTGTAAATCGATAACAAAATCGATAATAAACAACTTAAGACTTTGTTGTTTCTGATTAACGCTCAATAAGATCTTTGAAAAGGGTATACAAAAAGTATTCGGATCATCTTGCCAACTCAATGCCAGGGTGTAAATTATGAAAAAAAAAGTTGTTTTTGTTATTGTTGTTGTTGTTGCTTAAATGTCAATACATTTACATACAAACATGCACTCGGTGTATGCATGTTAAATGAATGGGAAAGTTGAGCCGTTGCTATTTTTTTTTTTTAATATTCGTTCCCAAGCTCTTCCTGCAGCTCATGGCTCTTGCTCTTCCCCTAACTCTGGCTCTTGCAACTCCCTTGATAATATTTTTTTTTAGCAACGCTAATTTGTCGCGACATTTAATGGGCCTTAATGGAGAGCGCAGCCAATATGCAAAATGTAAAAGTTTGTCAATAAAGTATATAATAACATAAGCGTAGTGAAGACAGGCGAGAGAGAGAGGGAGAGAGGGGCGGGCCAAGGGGCTATTAGTTATGGAGGAAACGAGTCTAGGAAATTTAGCTATGAACAACAAACATGACTTGATGTTGTTGCTTATATGTTAATTAATGCAGTTTTGCCAAAGACATTAACATTAATTTTCTACATTATTGAAGTCGTCTTACATGTTTTACTAGCATAACTGGTAAAAAAGCAACCAAAATCAATACAAAATTGGATGTAAAATGCAAATGGTTAAGTGCAGAAGCTTCAAGAAGTAACAAAACATCAACTTATTGACTTGAATATATATGCCTTAAAGCTCTTTCTTAAAACTGTCCTGTCCTTGCCATTGAGTTGATGATGATGTTGTTGATTAACCACAATGTCCAAATGTGTGAAAGTCTCTTGCCTGAATCCTCGTTTGTCTTACCTTTTAGTGTTTTCTTGGCAACAGTTATATCTACATATACTTAAATAGCACTTATCGACCATTTGCTGTCACATTTATTAATTAAACGATGCCGCCTTTTGGTCAACTTTCTCAGCATTTAAGCGATTGGTAACTTAAGACTTAATTAAAAGTAAAAAAAAAAATAATAAGATGGAAAAAACAGACACGGCTTCTGCTAATTTTCGGATGCGTTAAATCTGAAACAAATACGTGCACAAGAGTATAAAGAACAACAACAACAACAACAACAACAACATAAGAAAGCAGATACGAGTTTTATAAAATAAACTGCAGCAGTTGGTCGAAATGGTAAAAGATACATGATGAAATAAATGTATCTTACGTGCTTGCAGTTAACGACTTTAAAATACACTTCTTACTGTATGTTTATTTATTTTTTCTCAACTCTTTAACATTGCCGCAAGAACCGAGAAAAAAAAAGGAAAGGGTATTGTTAAACCCGTTTAGAGTCCCTGCTTTGTTGCTTGCTGTGCATATTGATCATAATGCCCTGTTACTTGATACCGCCTTAAAAGACAGAGACAGAGCGAGAGAGAGGGAGAGATTGAGATGATGATGATGATGATCATTAACATCATTATCAAGATGTTGCTGTTCAAGTTGCAGAGCAGTTCCGTTTAGCAGGCGATCCTGTTTTGCTTTTTTGCTGTTTGCAAATATAAGTAAAGACACAGCCAAAGAGAGAGAGAGAGAGGGAGAAATCGAGAACAAACGAGAGCGAGACAGAGACTTTTTTTTGGGTTTTTTTTTTTGGTTTTGGGCCGAGTCAGGTAGAATTTTGCAAGGCGCTCCGGAAATCACAGAGACTTGCTTACAAAGAAGAAGAAGAAGAACTAGCAGAAGAAGAAGAAGAAAAAAGTAAGATATTGTCGCTGATGCTTTTAGCTGCTTTTGCTTTCCCATCGGCTCGGATTGGACATATTGGACATTGCATAAACATGACTCTTTCTGTCATTGTTCCCATCATCAGCAGCAATACAAACAACAACAACAACAACAACAGCATCAGCATCAAAGTTGAAGCTAAAGTTAAAGTTGCCTTGGCCATAGATGAGTTGGCCCGAACAACTTTCCAAGGCGGCTGCTGCTGTTGCTGTTGCTGGGAAAATGCCGCAAATGGTTAGACAAAACTGTTTGGCATTAGTATGTGTGTGTGTGTGTGTGTGTGTGTGTGTGTGTGTTGGCTCTCTTAACTCTTTGGCCTGCTGCTCAATTTGGCTTAAACTAATTATGAAAGCAGCCAGTTTGTTGTTCACTTGGGCTTAAAGCATAATTAAATCTTTCTCTCTCTCTTTACGTCTCTCTTTCTCTCTCGCTCTTTGTAGAAAAATTACAATCAACGATTAGGCCAAAGCAGTTGCAGTCTGTTTATTGACTTTTAATGATGGCCAAGCTGAATTAGTGCTTACCACAAAAAACCCTCCACTTTCCTTGCCACCTTCTCTCGATCCAAACGTCTACTCCCCGCATGGCCAACAATAACAACATGGTCTTCTACTTCTTGCCTGACTTGCTGCCTGTTTAATGAGTTTTCTTTATGGCCAGGGCGCAGCAAACACACACACATACTAATACACTTATGCTGCCTGCTACGCACTGACCGAACAAGTTTTCAGTTTTTTCTTCTTTTCTTTTCTTTACTTCTTCGTCGTCTTCGGGTCTCTTTTTGTTGCTTTTGTCTGCTTTGTGTGTCTTATTCTTATAACCCAACCACTTCATGGCCTGGCCTGGCCTGGGCCCGGCTTTGACTACGACTTCGACTTCAACTTGGGCTTGGATCCAAAAAGGCTGACAACCTCGAGAACAAATGAACGGGGCAAAATTCAAGCCAAAGAGCTCTCTCAGAGCTCAGCTTGAGCAGCAATTTTATTTTTGTTCTCTTCTCTTCTCTTCTCGTTTTTATAGATATTACCCAAAGTGTCTTGTCTGCGTCTTGGCCAGGGCCAGGCCCAGGCCCAGGCGGTTATTGTGTTGCACGCGATGTTAGAGCGAGATGGCATTAGATCGAATCGCTTTTGCTTGCTAACTCGCTTGCACACAACAACTTGTTTGTTGTTTGCTGGACACATAGAAATTCTTTCTAAGCTTCTCTAAGCAACTTACAACAAAATGTGGCAAGCGCTCTCTGCACTCTGTGTCTTCGTGTGTGTGTGTGTGTGTATGCATTATGATGATTGTCATTGCACACACACACACACACACATACACTTGAGCGATCGATGCAGCACAGCTTAGCATATCTTCTTCAACTCTGTTTTCTGTCTAAAATGAAGAAAGAAGAATTCATTCAACTGTCTGGCATTCCACAAAAAAAAAAGTAGATTCAGCAATAAAAGAAATGCATACAAAATAGATAAGAAGAAGACAAAAAAACAACATATATCTTTTGAGAATGTTTTCTTTTGCCAAGATATCAAGCTATGAAATATGATCAGATGCGTGCAGTTGTTGTAAGCAAAAGATATATACATTACAAACAGTTAGAGCCAAGAAAAATAAACTAATTCACTGATAACAATGGCTTTAAATTGAACTTGTAGTTAACATGTTCATCTTAGACATATATGCATATAGATGGCCAATAAACCAAAGAAGTGGAAAACAACATAGAAAGCTTGATTTTTAACAAGCTCATTAAATGCAAAGGCTAACTCTACGCTTTCTCGCCCCTTTAAGATGTTTGGCCAGATCATTAGAGTATCTCTTTTTTTAACACAGAGAGAGAGAGAGACGGAGAGGGGAGAGAGAGAACGATAAGAAATGCATTCAAACAGACAGCTGCTGTGCACAGTTATTATTGTTTGTATTTGCATATGGATTGAATGACATTTAACTAGCTAACACAGAAGTTCGAATCAGTTCGATCACTTAGCAAGCTGCTGTCAAAATCGCTCGGTTGCCCTAACTTTGTCAATGGAGGCAGCTACAGGTGGCGCCACTCGTTGGTGAATTAAAGAACATTACTTTTTTTTTTCTTTTTGGTTACTCAAACCTTTGAACTCTTCTGTTTAAAAGTGTATTACATATAAAGCAAACTTAAACTAAACATTCACACGCTTTGGTCATGTTTTAGTGTCGTCTTTCTTGCTGTTGTTGTTGTTGTTGCTGTCTGCCGGAAGTGTTAAATGCTTCACTTTATTTTAAGTACACACAGCAACAATGACAGACAAACCAAGAGAGAGACAAAGAGAGACCATGGCATAATATCATTCCATATGACACATTATTAATATGCTTTTAAAACTTCAACCCTTTTAAGTATAGTATTGTTGTGCGTGTGTGCTTGTGTGTGTGTGTGTCAACTCTGTTGGCTTTGGCGCGCATTTGATCAAGATGATGAGGGTGTGTTCTATGATTCTCTCCCTCTCTCTCTTTGAGTTTTATGTTCCCACGTTGCTTCCTCTCTCCTAACGCTCAGGGGTTGCTTCTATTTGGTCAGGGTATATGGGCGGTTGGGGGTGTTTTTTCGATGCCTGCAACAACATGCAAAGTGTCGCATGTGTTTTCAAGTGCACTTCAATTACGTATTTGAGGTTTGAACAACCAGCTTACTATCCAAAAAAAACAACTGCAGCTGTCCCATTATCATTTGCATTTAGGGTAGGTCATATCTCTCTGTGAACATTTAGATAGGTTTAATAAATATCTTTCACAGACTTGAACAAAACAATATAAATTGATATTTCAACTTTGTTTTTTGGGTTTTTTGTAACCACATTTATTGTTTCAAACATATTGAAATATCTTTATGCTAATCATTTCGTTTGTTTTATCCAAAACAACATTGTTTAACCACAAAAACCACAACATCCTCTCAACAGCCAAACACACAATCCAAGCAATGATCCAATTACATGAATTTCGAGCACTCTATCAGCACTGACAGATAAAGCCCAAACCCTAAAGCCCAGACGCAGATCAGACCAAACGTCTTTGGGCAGCTCTGTTATCTGTTCCGTTTCTTGAGCGGTTTGAGCATTGGCCTATTAATCTATCACCAGTTGAAGACGTTGCAACTGCCCACCGAGTGAGACCGCAAAAATTCCATTCCGTACACTCGGCGACATGTAACCTAACAACGACAGAAATATCTGAGGAGAAGAAACAAAAAACAACAATTGAACCGAACCGAACCGAACCGAAACAAAACCGAACTAAACTAAAGCCAAAAACCGAAGATGAATGTTTATTCGTGTCTTTGATGGGCGTTTGGTTTGGTTTGGTTTGTCTTGGTTCGGTTCGGTTCCCACACTCGTTCATCGTCGTCGTTTTACGATATTTTCTATGCTTCGCCTTTTGCCGTTTGCCGTTGCCTTTGCCGTTGTTGTTCCCGTCCACTTGGAGCTACTTTTTCATTAACACTTTACAATCTTTCCGCATTTTGCTGCTGCTGTTGTTGCTGCCACATCTGCCCCATTGGTTATTACAACGCTCACGTTGTTGTTGAATGCCGAAGTGCTTGTTGTTTTGTTCGTCTTCGTTTTCTATTTGCCATTACACATTATTTATGGGGCGACTATTTATTTTTATTTCGGTTTTCATTGCTGTGGCTGTGCCACCTCCACGCATTACCAGCCACATCTTCCTCTCGCTCTTACCTACCGATCCCCACCCCCGTTTCAATCAACGCCCCCGCAAACAATTTGTCAGCACTCGTGAACGTTGCCGCCAGTTGAATTTTTGAAGAGCTTCATTGGCTCAATGCGATGTCTTTGGACTTATCACAAATCCAGAACCGCGCAGATACTGAGACAGAGAGAATCAGAGCGAGTATGCAACTGCAACATTTTGCGTCGCAATTTGCCATCTGTAGTTTTATCAGCATGCACAAAATTAAAGCAAACATCTACAACTGATTCTGAGAGCTTTGAATGTTTACTTAATGAAATGTTTTACAATTTAAAATCGACTTATAGTTTTAGGTTTTATATTCTATTTTAGAAAGCACTTGGAAACCTTTTCATCATTTTACATTATATAATGAAATCCATTCAAGCTCGTCTCACATTCGAATTTTTTTTTTTCTTATTCAACGATAAAGCCTGAGAACTTGTACATATCGTAGTAATATAATTTTTTATTTTTTTTTGCTACTAGAATTTATGACGTGTTTTTGTACTTTTACAGATTAAAGCTTGCAGATTATGCTATATGCCACACGAGGCATTGTTCAGAGGCTTGTTTCCTATGTTTAATATATACAATATTGTTGTGGTTAGCTTTTGTATTTGTTTCTTTTTTACACCAAAGCATTAAGATAAAACTGTGTGGCAAGCATTTTGCATTGTCTTGTCCGAAAGTGCATTTTAAAATGCATTTTATGATTGTTTAAATAAAGTTTCTTTTCAAAGGTATTCTACACCTTTTGTTGTGTTGTCCTGGTACGAAAAAAAACAACTATTTTTATTATATTTATCTTAACACTCCCACAACCAAAAGTTTGATTGTTTTTCTTTTCTTTCAAATAAATGAATTGCAACATTTTTGATAATTGCTTTTTAACTGTGCTCTTTGCGGTTTTTTGTTTTTGATAGTTTTATTTTAATATTTTTTTATATATATAGCTATATTATATATATATATATATGTTCATATACGTTGGGAGAAAAGCGTGAGAAATTTTTGGCCGTGGTTTTGTTTTTGTTTTTTTTTTTAGGTTTATTGTTGTTGCTTTTATGTTGGTTTTTGTTGCTATTTTACTTGTCGTCGACTGTCGACGTTGTGTTTTTTTTTTTGGTTTTTGCCTTTGTTTTAGTTTTAGTTTCGCTTTTGTTGTTGTTGTTGTTGCTGCTGTTGCTTATTATGCTGATAGCGTTTTTGGGTGGCTATTGTTTGCTGTTTGCTGTTTGCTTAAGCGCATGTCTTTGCTTATGACTGTGCGTATGTGTTAGTGTGTGTTGGTGTGTGTGTGGCAGCAACGCAAAAATTTTAAATTCGATAAGCGCCACTTATAACGGCCAGTGACATTTGTCTGCAACCCTTTGGCCATACATACAAATGTGGCTTAAGGTTTTTTGCCACACACACACACACTCTCACAAACTTATGAACTTTCAAGTGGAAGATATTTAAAGTTGTTGTATACATTTGGTATATAAATCAAATCACACATTATCATATTACCCTTTACACCTACCCCTACTGCTGCCCCACTTCCCTGGCTTAAACATTTAACAAACTGGCATTTTAATTATGGCACAACTTGAGCGTATAGTTATGAGCAATTTTCATTACAAGCTTCACAAGCTTCACAATTCCAAACAATTAACAACTCATTTGTCCAAACAAAAACAACAACAACTCTATAAGTTGTTGAAATGAACGAGGGCGTTGTGGCGAGGGGGTGGGGCAAGGGGGTGCGGGTTCAAGTAATTTTACACGTTACACTTGCCTGCATCGGCAAGCGTCCGACTAAACGCCCAAAGCAAGTGCGCCAACATATTTTTTCATTGTGCGGTAAATCACACGCAATAAAAAACAATATGCATACCTTTTAGGGTTTCGACGGGGGGAGGGGTGCAGTGGAGCAACAAGAGCTATGAAAACTATGTTAAAGCATTTCACGCTCTGTCGATGAAGCGTTTTATGGCACGACTGTTAATTCATTACAGACAAAAATAACGAGCCAAATAAAAGTAAAACAAAGCTGGCCACGCCCACACACACACACACACACACACACACACAACTATTGCGGCGGTAAACATAAACGATTACAAAGCTTAGCCGCCGCCGTACAAGAAAATCTCACAAAAAAAATAAACAAATCAGTTGACATGTTTTCGCAGCCATGCAAATCAATTGCAGCTGGCCAAATGTGAGTCACAAGCAAAACTGTTGTTAGCCAGGGGAAGGGGCCAAGTAGCCGGTTGTAGATTAGTTTACAGTAGCTTGAGAACGTTAGAGTCTGCATAAAGACTAAAAATAACAAATAAATAAATGTATAAAAATCATTAAGGTTTAGTAAAAGAAAAATAAGAAAAAAGCAGCTTTCTTAACTCGTTTAGTTGGAAAACTTGATAAATTATTCAATTTAAGTTTATGATAATGATGCAAATCATAATAATTCTCGGCTCATTTGTTCTTTAACTCAAGAACCGCACCTTAATACTATACACACACACATACATACATATATAGATATAGAGGAATAAAACATTATTCAGTAGTCTGTATCGCATTTTTCTTCACTGCACTAATTGAGGTCAATTAGTATGGAGGAGGGAGGAGAGAGAGAGAGAGAGAGAGAGAGAGACAGGCGCAATGCGCAGCTGGCGAATAATGTTGCAGCAAATTAAGACAATCAACAATGTATAGCAACAAATGTTGCTGTGTTCGCATTAATTTCGCAATATTATGCATACGACGCGTATGACTCAGGTCAAAAGTTTCGCTGTGCTTCGTTTCAATTTTTTATTTTTCTGGTTGTTGTTGTTTCTCTTTTTCTTTCATATCAGACTAAGATTTATGCCGAGCTTGTGTTTCTTATGGCATTTTTTTTGTTTTTGTGTCTGTCCCATCGATCATTCAAATGCGAAATTTATGTTTGCGTTTGCGTTTGTGTGTGTGTGTGTGTGTGTGTGTTGCACATTTCGAATGCTACACACAGAGTGTGCGCGCGTTTATTGAAAAATATGTATATCTAAAAAAAAGGGGTTGCTTATAACGATGATAGGGAAAGGGCAAGGGGGAGCGGAGGGGAGGGGGGTTGGTTAAGTACTGCTGCAATGCAAAAAAAGTATATATGTTTTTGTCGCGTTTGCTGTGCGCGAAGACAAAGCTATTTATTTATTGTGCTGGGCAATCAAAACTTATTGTCGCCTCTTGTTGTGCGTCGACCGCCGCCCCCCCTCTGCCCCCTTTGCAGCGCTTCAAGCGTCCTCAACTTGAGGCAGGAAATCGCCACACGCCCAATTAGCAAACATTGGGGCGCTTTGGCGCGCGGCTCGTTTGTTTAATTTGTGCTTGCCGTTTTTTACAATGAAATATCAGCATAAATATATTTTTTTCACAGTAAATTGCACAAGTCGGGGCTTTTTTAGAGGTGCCCTCCCCCCCTGCCCCCTTCTTGGTTTATAGGTAGTTCAAGTGCAGTGAACTTTTATTGCTTGCTGTCGCAGCGAATAGAACATGAAACCAGAGACACACATTGCAAACGGCAGACTTGCAATATATATATATATATAACTAAGCGTTTCTTGTTTGTTCTTAGGTTTTGAATAAATTAGTAATAATATGTTTGTTTGCTCTCTTTGCTTTACAGAAACCAGCTCCACATCTCTGGCCGTTTCCTGCACAACATTGGGCTGTAAAAATGGTGGAACATGCATTACACAAACAAATGGCAAATCCTACTGCGCGTAAGTACAAAAACAACAACAATATTTTGTATACAAATCCAGTTTAATGGAGCGGAAGGAAGTAATCATTAATTAGTCAAACGATTACAACATGTTTTGCTCGCTCTCTTGAGAGGTTTTGTCAATTTATGCAAATTAATACACAAGACAAAAACGAGCTGAGCCTGGGAGAGAGTAGCGTTGAAGGGGGGAGGGTGGTTGAAACTCAGGGTGAATGTCAAATATTTGCCATAAACTTGAATTGATTTGCTCAATTATATTAGCATAAGTTGTTGTTGTTGTTGTTGGGCTACTGCCACATTGACAGCCTCAATTTGCATATGTCAATCAGAAATTTTGTTTTTTTTATTCGCTCGAATCGACGACACAAAGAACTTATATAACGTCCGTTTCAAGGACACGACAAATGAAAGAAATTGAAATTGAGGCTTGCCCCATCAATGTGAATTGACATTTGTTGGCCCGAAGCTCTCTCGCACACACACACACACAAAGGAACATCAATTCGCTTGAAATGCGTCTAGACAATGAGGTTAAAAAGAACCGAGAGACAAGCAGACAGACAGCAAGGATTGAAACTGACAGACAAAAGCGCCCGCACAAAGTTTGTGCTTCTTAAAGCGAAGATGAAGTAGAAGTAGTTTCCCGTCGCGAATGATAAACGAAAGGTTTTTTTTTTTTGGGTTTTTGACGAACGATGCTGGTTCGTGTCTTTGGCGAGTTTTTCTGATTTGGTCAGCAGTTTTCACCCCTTTGAGTCATTTGAAGTTGTAGCTGCATTTTTTCTTATGCTTTTCATAATAAATCAAATGCGAATGTGCGGCTTTAAGACACACACACACGCACACACACAATGTGGCACGTACACAACGCATTACTTGAACTGAGTTATGTTATTGAATGTGGCTGTGATTTACTTGGGTTTTTTATTTGTTTGTGACAAAAGTCTGTCAAAACTTAACGAGTCTGCGAACATGAATGGCATAATTAAAAAGTCAAGGCGTGTTTTTTTTTTGGTTTTTTGTTTTTGTACCGAAATGTAAAACGAACAGATTTCGTTGCTAACGAAGATCGAAAGAAATCTGTGGCAATGGCTGCCATCCATGTGGTTGAGAAGTGTATGATGATCTATGGCACGATTGGGGGCGCGCTTTCATTTTGCAACATGTTGCAGCACAATAATGAGTATGCATTGTACATATTTGAGACATTGTCAACATCTATGATCTTTGCTCTCTGACATGTTCTAATGCTGGTTCATTGACTATTTAGCCTACATTAGGTATGTGTGTACTCGATCGTGAGTGATGATCTTGCAGCAGTTTTCAACGGTAGCAGCAACAACAACAACGACAGCAAACACACAAAACTATTTGGCTATCACTATCTTTAGCTGGCAATTACATAAAAGCGCTTTAAGCTTTTAGCCTAAAAATGCGATTGCCTACTTTTTTTTTTTTCGTTGCTTACTATTTGGTTTTACGACATTTTCTCTGGACTGGCTGCGGCAATCGTTGCTGATGATCATCAAGCTATGTGGCACTATTACAATTTTCGTCTCTTTGCCTCCTGGCCATGATAGGGGGTCGCTGGAGACGGGGCCGAGACTCTGACTCGGAGAGACTGTGTTTTGTGATCATCAACGGCACGATCAAGCCATAGACTTTATACCACAGTCTTTACATATGTAACTGATCTCCTTCGCTCGCTCTCTCTCTTTCGCTCTTCTCTTGTCTCTTTCTGGCATTCTCTCGGCTGATCCCTGTGTCGCTGAATGTGCGATAACATCGCTTGAACTTTGTCAGCCATTGAGTCGGAAACAGTAACGATTGCCTAAGCTTAAGCTTGAGCTATTAGAGTATCGCATTTAGTCTGGCGCATATACATATACCCTGGTCTATTAAATATCAATAGGGTAGTACTTCTTTATGGCTTTCTGTGTAGAGTATTTTGTTGTATTGTTTTTGATTTCGAACTAGTGCACCGCGCCGCGTACCACAATGATTATTTTTTGCAAATTTGCAAATTTTCCAGCTAGCCTCGAACAAAACTGTGTGTTTACTTTTGGCCATTTTAGCGATCAGCTCAAGCCGATACGATCTCAGCTACGCTCAGCTCTACTATACTCTGTGGTTGTTTGTTTAATTGACTTGATTGCTCGAGTTGATGGCCTGTGCAGGACACGACCGCGATGCGATGCGATGCGACGTTTTGTTTTGGAGATCTTACAGTCGTTTATGTCAGCGAGACGTTGATTCGCTTTGATTGGTTCGGTCTCTCTCGCTCGCTCTCTCTCTCCGTATAGCTGTCGCCTACAACAACTTTGTGGTCATGTCAAATGTCATGTTGCGAGTCCATTTTTGGGAATCTGCATGCATCGCCCACAAAGCACAACACAAATCTCGCACAATTATGCACTTGAGGAGACCCACAAACCAGACCAGAACAATGAATTTGTTTGTTTGCCTCAATAAACTGTTGTTGTTGTTGCTGTTGTTGTTTATCATGATCCATCTGGTCGTCTTGCTGCTTGCCATCAATTGTTTTGTCTATTATTTCTCGATTTTTATTGTGTGGCCAACGTCTCGAGTTGTGTTGCTGCTTTTGCTGTTTTACTTGCGGTTTATGACATGTTAATGAGCAGCTCCCACAAAAAAAAAAAGACAAAAACAAACCGGCGCTGTGACTTGGGCAGCGGCATATTGAAAGTTTCGCTTTGAAGTGCTAGCAACAATCAACAATCTCCCAAAAAGACAGAGAGAGAGAGAGAAGCTCAAGCTGCGTGATGATGAGCTTGATGCTAATGTCGATGACTCATCTCTCTGGCTACATAAATATTTGGCAAGCATAGAAATTTTTTGTCGTGTTGTTGTGTGTAGAGAATTTATAATGATTTCGACTCGCTAATGTCAGGTTGCGTTGCATCTTTTCTCTTCTCTTTTATATTCAATACAAAAAAAAAAAGTTGTTTTCTTTTGATTGATTGATTGATCAAAACTGTTTAAAAAGTTTCATGTGGCACGAAAGAAACTTGGTCTTGATAATGCTTGCAAACAGGATAAACAATTTGTGAATTCTTGAAAATTTCTTCCCAGATTATTTTCAATCGCAAGCGTTATCCAACATTATCAACCTCAGGCAGTATTGCTCGGCCTTACAATCGTTTCGACCAACAGTTCTTTTACCAATTTGTGATTACCGCCACAGTGAAAAGTGCTTATCAAGTGACAGTTCACAAAAGAGAAAAAACTGAAAACAAAATACGAGCAAAGTGTCTAAACTGAGTTGCTGACCCGAAACAAGGCGCAAAAACAACGAAAAGGCGAAAAGAATTTTGTTCGCTTCGTTTTGTTCGGTTTTTGTTGTTGGTAAGGCCCCGCAGGCAAGTTCGTTGCCTAAGTCTTTCGTTTTTTTTTTGTATAATGGAGCCCAGTTCATTGTTTCATGCGCACGAATGAACGAGAGCAAGAGGGGGAAAAGACATGTGTGTGTGTGTGTGTGTGTGTGTGTTTGTGTATTGCTTAATGCCCATGCTTGTATATTTCCATTTAATTTTTCATTTCCCCACACGGCGGCAACGCAAGACGAAGACGTTAAAGAATCAAAAGAATAACAACAACTTTGGTTTTTTATTTCAACTCTCGGCTCACACGCTTTGCACTTGAAATGTTCTTTTTAGGCTTTCCTTTGCCTCAATCGCTGTGTACATACATGTGCTATGTGCTGCTTCATACCTGGTCAGAGATGCTCCCCCAACCCTTCTATCGGAGCTAGCCCTAACTCTTAGCTTACCTGCTGTTTTGCCCTCCACACACACAAAACAGTGAAGAAATGTTCAAGCTTCTTGTGCTCTGTGTGCAATTACTTTAATTAACTCATCATTAGGCACGACAGCAGCAAAACAGTCGGGTGCTCACTGTCTATGTATCTAACAACTAACAAAAAACATAATATAAAAACAGGGCTGGGCCACAAGGAAATGACAATGAAAATGACCAAGCCAAAAGCCGAAATGCCATCTTAATCTCTTTAAAGCGTTTTCAGCTTTTCTTTCTTTTCTTTTTCTATATGGTCCAGTTACAGTTAGCAGACAGTCTTAAATATATGTAGAGAAGGGGTAGAGATGCTGCTGATGATGATGACACATTTTAGAGAGCGCGTCAGCTGGCGGCCATTTTGTGGCGCATCCTTCGATTTTAATCAGCAGGGCCAAACTAGCAGCAGCAGCAGCAGCAGTTTCAGATTTCTTTCCCCCACAAAGCTTGCGATTCGAAACTTGTTTGCAACCTGCTTTGATTGCTTTTCTGTGTTGTTGTGCGCTGCGTGTGTGTGTGTGTATGTGTGTGTGTGCTTTGCCGCTGATTTGTTATAGCATGGAGCAACAGCAGTGGCAGTGGCAACAACAGCAGCAGCAGCTCCTCCCTACTACCAAGCTCCAGTTTTTGTTATTGCTGTTGCTTTTTTCAGTCAGTTTCCAGCCCATTCCCAACAGCGTAGCGAATGTTTATTGTGCATTCCGCTTGCATTTTACATTCTTGCCTTATACAGGCAACCAGCCAGCCAGCCAGCAGCAGCAGCAGCAGCAATGCCCATAAATTGTTGCTATACACACACATAAGAACACACACACTGGCATATTAAGTTGAACCGGAATAAAGCAATATATATTGGCGAACCCTTTTGCTCTTCATTTTGCGCGCCCTTTTTTGTTTTGTTCCTTTAAGTTTCTTTTGGTTATATTTTCGCGTCCAAGGCGTTGGCGTACAAAATTCCTTGTTGCTTGATTTAATTTCATTGCGTTGCAGACTCTTTCGCTCTCTGCCGTCAAATTAAAAACGTTTTATTGAAACTCAATTATCGTATATTGCGCATTCTCACGACTGACGAGACGAGAAAAAAGGTGAACTGCAACAAACATTTTTTTGGTATTGTTTCTTTTGTTTTTAATTATAACTCTGAAGTTGCAGAGTCTCGAAATTATTGTGTATTGCAATTCATAAATCTAGCATTGTTTTGGGCCCATATGTCATAACA
This sequence comes from Scaptomyza caliginosa, assembly GCA_035044725.1. Taxonomy (NCBI): domain Eukaryota; kingdom Metazoa; phylum Arthropoda; class Insecta; order Diptera; family Drosophilidae; genus Scaptomyza; species Scaptomyza caliginosa. The sequence continues at coordinate 84,053 of JAWNNR010000589.1, forward strand.
ATCCAGTCAGCCAGCCAGCCAGTCAGCCAACAACTGTGTTGGCCATATGAGACCTGATTATGATGTTGATGTTGATGATGACAGGCTGCCATAATTCCCATGCAACGTCATATTATGGCCATGTTGCATTTGCTTCTGCTTCTGCTTCTGCTTCTTCTTCGTTTGTGATTTTAATGAGTCGACAATAGTTGATTATTTCTTGGAACTTGAATAAACATGCAAAAAAGAAACTTTAATGCATAGAATTTTGATTTTTTGCTAAGTTCCCTTCAAATCGATGGACAAGTAATTAATTAGGATCTCTTTTCAAGTCAACAACAACAGTTAAAATCCATTGTTTATACTATGTACATATATAATAATTAACAAGCTTTTTGCTTGTCTTAAACTTTTGCACGCAGCATTCAGGATTATTTAGCTGGGCAACAAAGTTGCGCAACATGCTAAATGTGTGTGTGTGATGCATTGTAAATAAAGGTCGCTACTGCTGCATACCTGTAAAGCATTTGACGTTGTTGTTATTGTTGTTGTTTGTTACCTGCGCAGCAGACAACAAAAACCAAACAAAACGAAATGAAAAACGCACAGCTGAAAATGTGGCATGGCATGTTACTCAAAACGCTTCGATGGCTAGCTGTATATGTAAAGACGTATTGCTGGCAAAGCGTAAAAAGAAATGTGGTGTAAAATTTGTTGGTGTTGTTACTGCCGTGGGGTCACGCATTTCTCGGTCGCCCAAAAAAAAAAACTGGTCTGGAGTCTCTTAAGCTGTTTAGTTATAGCTGGGTTCAGTTCAGCTCAGCTGCTAAGCAAATAGCAAAGAGTACATACACATAAATGCCTGGGGTGAAATGCAGACAGCATTAGAGCCTAGAGTATGGAGTAGAGAGTTAGAGAGTTAGAGAGAGAAAGAAAACAAAAACAGTGCCTTACAAATGGCACATTGACATAGAGTCGACAATTCTTGCTTCTGTGCATGTTGCACCTGCCCAGTTCTGGTGCTGTCCGTTTTGAACCGCCCTGCTCTGCTCTGCTCTTCTGTCTCTCTGCCATTGTTGGCTTTTCACGTGAAAAACATGCACGCCAAGCAGTGTTGGTAATGTGAGAAGTGTGCGCTGTTTACTCAAAAAAAAACTTTTGGCCTAACTTTGTCGCTTGTCTGTCTTTCGTTGCTTTCTTTAGTTTTGTTCAGAGTAGCAGCTTTAGTTGCTGTTACTAACTAACATTGATTGATGATCGACTCGTTTCTTGGAAAGCTAATCTAACCAAATGTTGCAGCCGATTTGATAACCCCTTTTCTTTCTTGCCTTTTGGGGTTAAGCAGCTTAATTAGCATAGTGAATGCTAATCTTTGTTTCAAATGAATGACGTTGCATTGTCTCATTGCAATACAGATCAAGCGAGTTCAACTTGATGATTAGAGTGCTGCGCACAAAGCACGCACTTGTCACCGCACAGCGACGAATCTTGCAGTTTATTGCAAAGCAACAACAGTCTCTTGCCACAAAGATCAATATCAAGCAGCAGCAGCAGCAGCAGCAGCATCAACATGATTGCTCTGCCAGAAGAGAAAAGAAAATTATGCTTTAATTGGGCGCTCTTTTGTCAACCAAAGTCGAGTCAGATCCAAGCCCAAACCGAACCGTACCGAGCCTTTAATTGCACTGCTCTCCACCAAGAGACATTGACAGCGATGCTAAATGCGAGATAAGCATTTTTTGGCACTGCTCTACCTCAGTTCCTAAAACTTATATATGTTTGTATGTATGTATGTATATATCCCCCAGGCTCTTCTGTTTAAGTTTAGTCAATCTTGATATGTGTTTAAGCGGTCCGCGAGAAAACGTCGCCAGCTGCTGCTGCTGTCGACTAGCGTGTGAATTGCATTGCTCGGCAGAAATTAGATATCCAGAGAGCATTACAACAACAAGTAGCCAAGTGAAAAACCAGCAGCTAACTAGGCGTTGTACTTGTACACACACACACTAACACACACATACTTAGATGTTGTTAGATGTTGCAGCTGCATTGGAAGCCATAGTCAATGGACCAAAGACGAGAGCCAGAGCAGAGCATAAGATGACTGATCATCGGGCAAAGACATTAAATCATCTTCTGGTTATGGATATATACGAACTAAACTCAATGCTGCTTCTGCTGCACATTCGATAGCCTCGAGTTGTTGCTGCTGCGGTTACGCTCGTGAGAAGCTGTGACTAAAGCTAAAGCTGAAACTGAAGCTTTATAAAGTTATGATTACAAACATTTCACTGTTTCTCTTCGGCTTCTTGTTGCTTTGACCGCAAATTGAAATCGCCAGCGACAGCGACAGCGATTGAGACTGAACCGAACATGCCAAATGGATTTTTCTCACACACAAGTCTTCTCTTATCGTTTGTGTGTTTGTTTAGTCGAGATAACTCATACAGATCGTGATCGTTGTTGATGTCTGTTGTTTGAACGTGATGTTATAAAGTTATTAGAATGCACGCCGCATAAAATGAGAAATTCACCACAACTAATTTCAAGAAATATTCCCCAAGCTAACTAACTTACCACAGCTAGAAAACAGCATGTTGTTTTGAAAACTCACCACGCGGTGAAGGTGTATTAAAACACAGCTGTCACGCGCCCATCTCTAGCAAAAACACACACACACACACCCTGTCCACAGTGTCCGCCTGGCGTTGAATACCTTTTGCTTTATTTGCCAATGCGAGTCACGTTTTCATTTATTTTTCTTCGTTTTTTGTACTTGTTTTATTTTTTTTATTTTTTCTCGCGTTTCATTTGAAAACGCCAGCTAGCCATTACACACACACACACACACAGACACAGAGGGCAGAATAAAACAAGTTCCCAAACTCAACACAACACAGCTTCAAGTTGGCTCAACTCAACTGGCTCGTGTATAATTTATATTACATTAATTTTTGGTTCGATACCACCAACCAACCAAACAGCAGCAGCAGCAGCAGCGGTGAAAAACGTTTGCTGACACCTCATTTGAATGGAAGTCCGTTTGGCAGTGGCCTGTTGAGCCTTATCAGCCGCATCGTTGCCGCTTGGCCACTGTTTGGTTCGGTTTTGCCTTTTATCCTCAACAGCAGCCAGCGGCTAAACATCGATTTCTCAAGCAACAATCACAACAACAATAACAACACCATGTTGTTAACTGTTTTGCCTACCGCCATTTAATTTTCCTCAAACAGTTTCGATTACGATCAACAATCGAACACAGGCTGGGCTATTCGATGTGTGTGTGTGTGTGAGGTTATGTGTGATACAAATTAATGCTAAATCTAAAGCATTTTCTCACACACTTGTAACGGTAAGTGCCAGCCAGTTAGCCAGCCAGTCAGAGCCAAAGAAAAGCCGTTCGCTGCTTGTCCCTCGCCTCTTGCATTTTCTTGTACTCGCACTCGCAGTGACCAAAGCAGAAGTCGCCTTAATGATTATTCATTGCTTTTGCTACTGCTTCAGCTTCTTCTTCTTAGTTGTTGTTGTTGATGCGTGTAATTTTCTCATTGCTTTGGCTTTGACTTTGGCTTTGGCTTCGGCTTTGGCTACGGCTTCGACTTCGATGAAAATTTAATATGCAATCAAGATCGCGCACAAATTACCGTACATAAAAATTGTTTTCTCAAGGGAAAACAACAATGTGCAAGTTGTCGTTCTGTACGACTTTGACTTTAACTTCAATTCCAATTTCAGCTTAATCATTATTATGAGCAACAACAATTGTTGTTGTCATTGTCATCATCATTATTGGCAATCGACGTTGCATTCAGTTTTGCCAGCAATTACTTTGACTAATTTGTTGTTTTAGTTGCCTGATGTATAAATATTTGGTTTTAAGCCATCGGAAATAAGAACAGGCTTGCCTTTACATATATATCGATAAATGTAGATGCTAAAAGGAAATTGTTGTCATTTGATTTTTGTCATCTTATGATGATAACTTTCTATGCAACTGTTGCAACTGGCTTGGCGGAAATGAGGCAAGTTTGTCAGTTTAGTTAGCCTGTCTGCTGTCAGCTGGCTTTAACACTTTTAACGCTTATCGATAGACACAAATCAGCCGACACAAATCTGACATTCAACTGGCTGCTGTCTGCTCTCGACTCGACTCCATAAACTAGATAAACGCATGCATTCATTATGCATACTCTATCTCTATGTGTATTTGTATATATATCTTATAATCTTTCTTTTTGTATATTGCAGTTGCGATACACGCTATGTTGGCGATTATTGTGAACATCGAAATCCCTGCCTGACGGGCCATGGACGCTGCCAGAATGGCGGCACCTGTCAGGTGGCCTTTCGGAATGGCCGACCAGGCATCTCGTGCCTGTGTCCACTTGGCTTTGGTGAGTCGCTCTGCGAGATTGCGGTGGCAAATGCTTGCGATCAGGCGCGTTGCTTCAATGGCGGCACTTGTCAGCTGAAAACGCTTCAGGAGTACAGTTGCATCTGTGCCAATGGCTATACGGGTAAGTTGGTATTGTTTCTCTCTCTCCTTCTCTCCGTTTGCTTATCTTTTACCGTTTGCAGGCGAACACTGCCAGACACAGAATCTGTGCGCCAGTTCACCGTGCCGCAATGGTGGCACCTGTTCCGCCATGGCCGGCAGCAGCAGCTTTAGCTGCAAATGTCCACCCGGCTTTACGGGTCACACCTGCTCCGAGGATGTGGAGGAGTGCCAATCGAATCCCTGCCAATATGGCGGCACCTGTGTCAACACCCATGGCTCCTATCAGTAAGTATCACATTTTCCAGTTAGTTGTCATTGACGGATTTAGTTCATAACTCAGCGGATGACAAGTGCAAATTTGGTTGCTTGTTCGACAAAAGATCAGACACGTTCCGATCTCAGACAAGAGTTTGGATTTGCTGCCGGCAACTTATAACAGAAAACAAATCGTCGCATTTGCATATTTATCGAATTTATCTTGACAAAAAAAGAAGAAGCAAACAAAATATTGACTATGCGCCCCAAATGAATGGCTATTTAAAACTAATAATTTATAAAATCAAATTCACTTCTACCCCTTAGCTGTTTTGCCCCAAATTTGCATAGCAAAACGATTAAAATAGTTTATTGATTTTGTTTGTTTGGCACAAAGCAAAAAAAGCCAAGCATTGAAATAACAAATTGGCAATTGGTTCAACTGGTCGCTTGAGCATTTTTAAATGTTTCCACTCTAATTAAAATATACAATAGACAGAGACACATCGAAACACACAAATGTTGCATTTGTAGACTAACTGAAATTTCCGGCGCTTTGTGTGGCTGACTTTTTTTTGTTAACTGGTTCGCGTTTTCGACATGTAAATTAAATTATTTCATTGGCATCATTTGCATTTTTAATTTGAAACACACACACACGCACACACACACAAATAACTCGATACTCTGTCGAAAGCAACCAAGTAAAGAGCTCAAGAAGAGTATCTTCTAGTATAGCTAAATCCATACAAAGCGTATTCAAAGCTAAAAAGTGCGATGTGAACATGTGTTTTACCCTGTTGATTAGTGTTTTGCATATTTAGTTATCGTTTCTTTTGACCCAATAAGCTGACATTTGGCTTTTTTTTTTCGTTTAATTAGCATAAGCTTGAATCTATTGTTTAACTAATTGACAATTTGTAGAAGTTTAAGTTAGTTAAACGCACTCTTCAATCTCAAATACCCGCTTGCAATCACAAACTGTGTTTTGGTTAAGTTTTGTGTTATTTTTTTTTTGTCAATATGGCCATTTAGTTTGGTTTATAACGCTTGCCACCGTTGGTTGGGTAGCCAAAATTTTGAAAAACGTTTCGCATAATATACACATTATTTGGTTAGCTTTTATTTATTTATATTGTGTGTTTATGCGTAAATAAAACGTTATTTAAATTGCTTAAAATCAAAATAAAATTCGTAATTTAGTAGACACAAAACAGCAATAAAAACATTTGAATATGAATGAATTGTTCTCTTAAGCTGTCATTCCATATAGACTTAACACTAATTAGTATTGAATGCTTGTCTAAAGTTAGCTGTACTCCTTCAAAGGCTAATACAAGCTACTAGAAGCCAGAATGAGTATCAATCACGCAATGAGTGCTGCACTCAAACGACTTAATGGTCCGCCAATGATGTGGAGGGTCTCTTTTGTGGCTGCTGCTCATTTGCTATATGTATATATATATAGCCAGCTCGATCATCAACGCCAACTTGCCTTGGGCCATTGGCCCGCTGAGTTTCACATGTCAATCAAAAATCAATTTTGAATTTTCTGAATTTCGTTCGTTAGTTTGTGTTTGTGTTTGGCCCAAAGCGAAGGTGAAGCAATTTTGGTCAGCAGCAAACCAAAAAAAAAAAAGGCCAACTAAGCTCTGCCTGTAGAATATTACTTGAGGCTAGGCATTTTTTTAATTGTTTAATTTAATTAAATGCGTTTAATGATCTTAATTAGCGGCCGTCTTCAGACAATTGGTTGGGTGGCTCGAACAGCTGCCTTTTATGGCCAGGCCAAGGCACTTAACCAGTTTGTTGTCATGTTGCCGTACGAAGTTCTCAAGAAGAAACTAATTACGTGTTTTGTGGTCCGCAAATGAAACATAAACAATTTGTTGTATTGTGCCACACAAAAATCAATGTACAAGAAATTTAAGTTTCAAACGAAAAGCACTTTAAATAATCATAAAGAAAATAAAACCATTTTGTGTATAACTAAAGAAATAAAGAAGCAGAAAATAAATTACTTGGCTACTTGCTGTTGTGTTGTTGTTGTTGTGGCCCTGTGCTGTACCCAGCCCCAAAGAACCGGTTAATGTGCCACCAAACAAAAAAAACCAAAAACTCTCAGCAAGAAAAGAGAGAAACAGCTCAAGAGCGTCGAGTTCAAAGAGATCACAGGCAGCGAGAGAGAGAGCAAGATTTATTATAGATCAGCAGCTGAATCGTAGAGACGCATGCCAAAGCAAGCCGCATTTTGTTCACAAACGGAAGTTGCATGTTGCACAGTTAAACTAAACTGGACAATATGCTGGCTCCATTCAATTGTCAACGTTATTGTGCTAGCATTATTGTAACATTTCTAATCCTTGAAATTTGCATTCTTTACACTCCTTGCAGATGCATGTGCCCCGCCGGTTATACGGGCAAGGATTGCGATACCAAATACAAACCATGCTCACCATCACCATGCCAAAATGGTGGCACATGTCGCGCCAATGGACTCACCTACGATTGCAAGTGTCCACGTGGTAAGTACGCCAAAACTCTAACAATTCTTCCTTTTGCCTGCCAACTGTCAATTGATTTAACCAAATGTCAACTGACCCTTCCCTCTCCCTCTCTCTCTCTCTCTCTGTGACAATTGTCGCCCATTTAATTTAGACATGTAAATTGCCCACATTTACATTTTTTTTTTTTCTACATACATATTTATGAAGGCATTTAAGCGGTGTGTGTGTGTGTTTGTGTGTGTGTGTGTGTTTGCAATTTTCATTTAATTCACATCAATTGAAATGAATTGCATTACAGTGCGGCAGTTTGTTGCAAAGTGCGAGCAGGAGAGAGAGAGAGGGCGATAGTTGTTGTGGGAGTGGCCTCGATTTTAATTGCGCCCAATAAAAAATTCTAATGAGCTTTGAACTCTTTGAGCGTGCGAAAGTGTGACCAAAAACGAAACGAAACGGAACGAAACGAATTGGCATTGGAACGAAATAAGGAATTTACTCAGATAGCAAGAAAATTGCAATAATGCAATGGAAATGTTATAACGCCTTTTGTGCCAATGTTGGGCAACAAAAATTACAAAAGGCAACAGCAACAACAATAACTATAACAAAACCAGTCGACACGACACGACACAAAGCGCCCTGTGGACATCACGTTGGGTAGCGCGGGAGATGCCAATGGGAATTGTTGTTGCTGTTGCTGTTGCTGTTGTTGCAAGGAGGGGCGGAGTTGCACTCATTATGCAAAACGGGCGGCACAAAACCGCCACAACAACATGAGAGACAAGGCAACAGAAAAACAAAACAGCTTTGCCTTTTGCAAAGCAACTTGTTTTCCCAGCAACAGCAGCAATCTTTCCCTCACCCTCCGAGGGAACGCAACCATGGATGAACAGCAGCAGCAGCAGCAGCAGCCGCAGCCGCAGCCGCAGGATCGCATCCACGAGACGAGCGTCAGTCAAAGGCATCAGAAACGAGCGAGAGCCAGGCCTAATTTGCTCAGCGCTGGCCAAGTCAAGCTAAAGCAAAGCTAAATTACAAATAAATCAGCCACGGCTCAAAGTCTCACCCTTCCCCGCTCTCCCCCTCTCTCTGTGGTTGGCTTGTTGCGATGCGCTTAAGCACAGTTACGCCCTAAGGAGGTCATGCACAATTCCAAAATAAAACACAAACAGAAAGGCAGGCGAGTCGAGTCGAGGTGAGATGCAGGAGGAAGGCAATCATGATTTCAATGGGATGCGTTTTGGGTTTCGGTTTTGGGTTGAAGAGGTAAAAGTATGCGCGCAAAGGCAATGAATGATGAATAATGCCGTGTGGCAAATGTTGGACAATAGGGGGCGGGGGGGGCAGACTAGCCCGAGTAAACGAGTTTGAACTCGCGTGGGCAGCGAGTGAGCGAGATAGCGAGATAGCAAGATAGCAGCAGCTAAAGTTTAGATGCAATATTCCAACATTTGGCTCGTGGCGAGTCATGACTCAGAAGAATCTCAAGCTCACACACACACACCTAAATCGAGATTTGATTGCTTAGCTTGAGGAACTTCTAAGCAACAAAAGCTGCTAGCAACATTGTTGCTCAACAATGTATCCAAGTTTGCTTTTGTTGCCAACCAGATCCCTTTACATGTTGTCTCACAGTTCGTACGTTTTGACCCAAACGACCAAACTGAAACTCATGCAAATTGTTGCAAGCTGCAAGCAATTGACTTAAATGGGCACACACACACACACACACACACACGTGGTAGGGTGGGCTGTGTTTGGCTTGTCTTTTGCAACGTTTCATTACATTTTTCGTGCAACTTGGCTGCGCATAGTTTTAGAGTCACTGGAGCAGCTGTTTGTCTAGAGTTCAAAGTGCCACTAAGTGACTGGGTAACCGCGTCGATTCTTGTATATATATATATCTATAAGTGTGTGTGTGTGGCGTGAAGCGCGAACATAAAAACATGTGTGCAAGAGGAAAAAAATGCCCATAAAAAAAAGAGAGAAGACTAAAACAACAACTAAATCGATCAGCCCAGCGCAAGAGCAAAAACAACTACAAGCAATGACAATAACTGGGCTGGGACAGCAAGCTCCTAGCTTTTGTTAGTGTGTGTGTGTCTTTGGGCCCTTCGTTTTAAGACCAAAACGAAGCGAAACCGACCAAGCAAGAAAATCCATTAAACACAACAACAACAACAAAAAGCTGTGGGCGAGCAGAGCCGACCAGTCGAAAAGAGCGCGCAAAGCTTTCAATGCAAGCAGAGAGCGAGAGCAACATGTATGTATGTGTATATGTATGAGGGGTATGGTGGGGAGGGAATGTTGGGTCGACATAAAGTGCGATTTAATTCCTCGAATGAGGCACACAAAGTAAAGCGCGCAATGTGTACAAAGTCGAAGTCGAAGTCCGAAGCGTAGTCAAAACACACATACACACATACACACACACACAGCAACACACAGAGCATAAAAGTCGTAGTATAGAAAACTCGATCGAGCCCCGAACCAAGCAAACGCGAATGCCCAACGAAAGCCGAAGCTGGCGCGCAGCATAAGCAACATTTATCCATTGCTTGCTGCTGTTGTTGCTGTAGTTCTTCTTGCTGTGTGTATGTATAGCGCTTTTAAAGGGGGAGCAAGCGAGAGAGCAAGCGAACGAACGAATAAACGAACTTGTGGACGACGCTCGTTGCGCTCGTTTGCGCTTGGCGCGCATTCAGATAGCTGCCTGGCCAGATATGAGACCGTGGGAAAGAACAACCAAAGACGTGTTGTACACACACACACTTACACGTATACATATATGTATGTTTGTATGCGCATGCGAGCGTCTGTTTTATTTCTTTACATTTTGTTTGCTCATTCGCTTCGCATGCGCAGCGGCGCGCAGTTTTTTTTTTGTTGTCTTTCTTTCTTGTCTTTCGCCTTAGTATGCTGTTGTTGTTGTTTTTTTACTGTCTGTATGTATTTACATGTGTTTGTTTGTACATACATACGTACAGGCATAGCCGCAGGCGCAGCCTTATGCTGAGCCAGAGAGAGAGAGAGAGGAAGCGAGATAGGACAAGTGAGCGCCGGCTGTTGTTCTCAGAGATCGTCTCAATTTACCTGTGTGTGCGCGCTCTCTCTTTCCTTCGCTCTCTTTGTTGTTAACCTCCCTTGTGCGAGCACTGTAGCAACGACTCCATCTGGCTGCCGAAACATGTGCAACACAGCTGCATACGCCGACAAACAGACACATACATATTTTAAGCGCTCCGTGCGCTTTGTGCGCCTTCTTCGCATTGCCTGGCAACCACTTTTTGTTCATACCCTGGCCAGTTGTTGTTGTTGTAAACGTTTTCGTTTATTGAAGCATTTTATGATGCTGTGTTGTTGTTGCTGTTGTTCATAAATCTGTTTATGCACTTCATTGAACACACACACACACACACTTGCATACGCGTGATCGCAGTGTGACCACCTAATAATATATGTATTACTGGTATTTTTTTTGGTATTATGAAAGGAAACTTTAATAATTAAGTACCCAATGGATTAGGAATATGTTTTAAATATTTAATTTCCACGATATTGATGCAAATCTTTTTTTCTTTTAAATATTTACAGGCTTTGAGGGCAAGAATTGCGATCAGAATATTGACGATTGTCCTGGTAATCTATGCCAGAATGGCGGCACCTGTGTTGATGGCATCAACGACTATCGCTGCAATTGTCCACCGAATTTCACCGGACGCTACTGTGACGTCGATGTCGATGAGTGCGCCCTGCGTCCATCCGTCTGTCAGAATGGTGCAACCTGTACGAACACCCACGGCACCTACAGTTGCATCTGTGTGAATGGCTGGGCGGGCAGCGATTGTAGCGAGAATATTGATGATTGTGTGCAGGCGGCTTGTTTCTATGGTGCCACATGTATCGATGGCGTTGGCAGCTTCTATTGCCGCTGCACGGCTGGTAAGACGGGTCTGCTGTGCCATCTGGATGATGCTTGCACCTCGAATCCCTGCCATGCGGATGCCATATGCGATACAAGTCCCATCAATGGCTCCTACGCCTGCTCCTGTGCCACAGGCTACAAGGGTGTTGACTGCTCCGTGGATATCGATGAATGCGATCAGGGTTCGCCGTGTGAGCACAATGGCATCTGTGTGAATACGCCCGGTTCGTTTGTGTGCAATTGCTCGCAAGGATTTACGGGACCACGCTGCGAGACGAATATCAATGAATGCGAATCACATCCGTGCCAGAACGAGGGCAGCTGCCTGGATGATCCGGGCACATTCCGTTGCGTTTGCATGCCCGGCTTTACGGGTACCCAATGCGAAATCGATATCGATGAGTGCCAATCGAGTCCGTGCCTGAACGATGGCATCTGCCATGACAAGATCAATGGTTTCAAATGCAGCTGTGCCTTGGGCTTCACTGGCGCCCGCTGTCAAATCAATATCGATGATTGCCAATCCCAGCCATGCCGCAACAATGGCATCTGTCATGATTCCATAGCGGGCTACAGCTGTGAATGTCCACCCGGCTATACGGGCGCCAGCTGTGAGATCAATATCAATGATTGCGACTCATCGCCATGTCATCGTGGCAAGTGCATTGATGGCGACAATAGCTTCAAATGCCTGTGCGATCCCGGCTTCACCGGCTATCTCTGCCAGAAACAAATCAACGAATGCGAATCGAATCCCTGTCAATTTGGCGGCCATTGTGTGGATCGTGTGGGCAGCTATCTGTGCCACTGTCTGCCCGGCACCAGTGGCAAGAACTGTGAGATCAATGTCAACGAATGCCACAGCAATCCCTGCAACAATGGCGCCAGCTGCATCGATGGCATCAACTCCTACAGCTGCAGCTGTGTGCCCGGCTTCACGGGCCAGCACTGTGAGCTCAATGTGGATGAGTGTGCCAGCAATCCGTGTGCCAACAATGGCGTCTGCATGGATCTGGTCAATGGCTACAAATGTGAGTGTCCGCGTGGCTTCTACGATGCCCGCTGCCTTAGCGATGTGGACGAGTGTGCCTCCAGTCCGTGCGTGAACGATGGTCGCTGTGAGGATGGCATCAATGAGTTCATCTGCCACTGTCCACCCGGCTATGCGGGCAAACGTTGCGAGCAGGACATCGACGAGTGTGCCAGTAATCCCTGCCAGCATGGCGGCAGCTGCTTTGACAAACTGAACGCCTTCAGCTGCCAATGTATGCCCGGCTATACGGGCTACAAGTGTGAGACGAACATCGACGATTGCCTGAGTAATCCCTGTGCCAATGGCGGCACCTGCATTGACAAGGTCAATGGCTACAAGTGTGTGTGCAAGGTGCCCTACACCGGTCTGAATTGTGAGAGCCAGCTGGATCCGTGTGCCAGCAATCGTTGTCGCAACGAGGCCAAGTGTACGCCAAGTCCGAATTTCCTGGATTTCTCCTGCACCTGCAAGCTGGGCTATACGGGACGCTATTGTGACGAGGATATCGATGAGTGTGCCTTCAGTTCGCCGTGTCGCAATGGCGCCAGCTGTCTGAATGTGCCCGGCTCGTATCGCTGCCTGTGCACCAAGGGCTATGAGGGCAGAGATTGTGCCATCAATACGGATGATTGTGCCTCGTTTCCGTGTCAGAACGGCGGCACCTGTCTCGATGGCATTGGCGACTACTCCTGCCTGTGTGTGGACGGTTTCGATGGCAAACACTGCGAGACGGACATCAACGAGTGCCTCAGCATGCCCTGCCAGAATGGTGCCACATGTCGCCAGTATGTGAACAGCTATACCTGCACGTGTCCGCTCGGCTTTAGTGGCATCAATTGCCAGACAAACGATGAGGATTGCACGGAGAGCTCGTGCCTTAACGGTGGCAGCTGTGTCGATGGCATCAATGGCTATAATTGCAGCTGCCTGGTCGACTACAGCGGCGCCAATTGTCAGTACAAGTTGAACAAATGTGATTCGGCGCCCTGCCTCAATGGTGGCACTTGCCACGAGCAGCGCGATGAATACACCTGCCATTGTCCCAGCGGCTTTACCGGCAAACAGTGTTCGGACTATGTGGATTGGTGTGCCCAATCACCATGCGAGAATGGCGCCAGCTGCAGCCAGCTCAAGCATCAGTTCAATTGCAAATGTGCTGCAGGTTGGACGGGCAAGCTGTGTGATGTGCAGACGATCAGCTGCCAGGATGCGGCGCAACGGAAGGGTCTGAGCGTGAAGCAGCTATGCAACAATGGCACCTGCAAGAATCATGGCAATAGTCATGTGTGCTATTGCAGTCAGGGATATGCGGGCAGCTATTGTCAGCAGGACATCGATGAGTGTGCCTCGCAGCCTTGCCAGAATGGTGGCACTTGTCGGGATCTGGTTGGCGCTTATGAGTGCAGCTGTCGTCAGGGTTTTCAGGGTCAGAATTGTGAGCTGAATATTGATGATTGTGCACCGAATCCGTGCCAGAATGGCGGCACTTGTCATGATCTGGTGCAGGGTTTCAGCTGTAGCTGTCCACCCGGCACACTGGGCATCATATGTGAACTGAATCAGGATGATTGTGTGCCCGGTGCATGCCACAACAATGGCAGCTGCATCGATCGTGTCGGTGGCTTCGAATGCTCCTGTCCGCCCGGCTTTGTTGGCGCTCGCTGCGAGGGCGACATCAACGAGTGTCTCAGCAATCCCTGCTCCAATGCCGGCACACTCGACTGTGTGCAGCTGGTCAACAACTATCACTGCAATTGCCGGCCCGGCCATATGGGACGCCACTGTGAGCATAAGGTCAACTTTTGTGCCCAATCACCGTGCCAAAATGGCGGCGCATGCAGCACCAAGCAGAGCGGTCATCATTGCGTCTGTGCCGATGGTTATTATGGCAAGAACTGTGAGTTCAGTGGCCAGGATTGTGACTCGAATCCGTGTCGTGCGGGCAACTGCATTATCGACGATGCTGGCGGCTATCGCTGTGAATGCAGTCGCGGCACCGCGGGACAACATTGTGAGATCGATACGCTGGACGAATGCCAACCGAATCCCTGTCTACAGGGTGCTGCCTGTGACAATCTGCTGGGTGACTACGACTGCCTCTGTCCCAGCAAATGGACGGGCAAACGTTGTGAGATCTATGATGTCAATTCGCATGGCATTAGTCATGCCAATAATGGCAACAGCAACAGCAACAACAACAACAATAACAACAACAATGGACTTGGCAACTCGGGCATCTATGATGCCGATCTACAGCAACAACGTGCGCTCTGCGAGAAACGTGGCTGTCCGGAAAAGCAAAGCAATGGCGAATGCGATGCCGAATGTAATACCTATGCCTGCAATTTCGATGGCAACGATTGCTCGCTGGGCATCAATCCGTGGGCAAATTGTACGGCACGCGAATGCTGGCGCGTCTTCATGGACGGCCAATGCAATGAGGATTGCAATAATGCGGCTTGCCTGTACGATGGCAGGGATTGTGAGCAGAAACTGAAGCGTTGTGCTGCCATCTATGATGCGTATTGTCAGAAGCATTATGGCGATGGTTATTGTGACTATGGCTGCAACAATGCCGAATGCAGCTGGGATGGCCTGGACTGTGAGAAGTCGGAGCAATCGTCCCAGCTGGCCGAGGGTGCCATGTCGGTGGTCATGCTTATGGATATGCGACAATTTCGTGCGGAGCAAGCGCAATTTCTGCGTGAGATGAGCCATGTGCTGCGCACCACGGTGCGTGTGAAGAAGGATGCACTGGGCAATGACATGATATTCAGCTGGAAGGGTGCCTCACGCATGCCCGATATACAGGATACGGAATTTGGACGCAAACACAAGATACTCTATACGCAAAGGAATGGCCAGACGGGCATACAAATCTATTTGGAAATCGATAATCGCAAGTGCACCGAATGCTTCAATCGTGCCACAGAGGCAGCCGAATTCCTTGCTGCCTCAGCGGCCAAGCACACCTTTGCCAATCGTTATCCCATCTACAGTGTGCGCGGTGTCCAGAGTCCCGGCGAGGGCGAGGGCGCCGAGTCGCCGGCTAATGTCAAATATGTCATCACTGGCATTGTGCTCGTTCTCATTCTGTTTGCCTTCTTTGGCATGGTGTTGAGCACACATCGCAAGCGTGCGCATGGTGTCACCTGGTTCCCGGAGGGTTTCCGTGCGCCAGCTGCAGCGGTCATGTCGCGACGTCGTCGCGATCCGCATGGCCAGGAGATGCGTAATCTGAATAAACAAGTTGGCGGCTTGCCGCAATCCCATCAGATGCCTGGTGGTGGCGTTGGCAGCGTCACGGGCGGCGGCAGTCATTGGTCCGATGATGAATCCGATATGCCACAGCCGAAGCGACAGCGTGGCGATCAGCTGGCCAGCAATCTGGTTGTGGGCGGCAGCGTTGCCGGCCTGACCAGTGTGGGCGGCTATGCCAGTGATCACACCATGATCAGTGAGTACGAGGAGGCGGATCAACGTGGCTGGTCGCAGGCACATCTTGATGTGGCCGATGTACGTGCGATAATGACGCCGCCAACGCATCAGGATGGCGGCAAACACGATGTGGATGCACGTGGTCCATGTGGCCTCACACCATTAATGATTGCCGCTGTACGCGGCGGCGGTCTGGACAGTGGCGAGGACATTGAAAACAATGAGGATAGCACAGCTCAAGTGATCTCCGATCTGTTGGCCCAGGGTGCCGAACTGAATGCCACCATGGACAAAACGGGTGAGACATCATTGCATC
>JAWNNR010000589.1:105000-171412 GCA_035044725.1 Scaptomyza caliginosa
CAAGCAACAGCTGTTTCTAACTCATTCAAAACAATGTTAGAGTGTGACCAGTTTGGCAAGGCATTACCTGTGAAGCAATTATTTTTGTCAGAAATGCTAATTATTATAAGTATTATGCATTGCTTAAGAATTTTAAGGGCTTGAACAAAGTTTTTACCTGTTTAAAGCAGCAAATTGCTAATAATTTAAATAAAATACCAAAATTCCAGCACATATCGATAAGTAATCGATTTGCAGTATTCAAAACAAACAGCTGTTTTATTGTATTTCGCATCATATTTATTGTTTTGTGCATTTGTTAAACAAATTAAGCTCAGCCCAGCAATGGACAGCGATAGGGCACACTATTCCTGCAGCAATACTCACGTCCCGCCTGCAGATTCGTATTCACCCACTGATTCTGACAGTTCTTGATAAACAAATACGCCCGCTCCTTGTGGCAATCGTGTCCCAACGTTCCGCACACAATATTCGCCGAGTTGGGCAAATGCTGCACAATCTGCAAATAGCCAAGACAATAAGGGCTAAAGATTGCTGATTTACTAGCTAACTCACCGCCTCCAGGCACTTGGTCTGGCACTGTTTGCGCCCTATGGCATTGCACGGGAACATGCGATCCATTTCGGTGTGGATGAGCGGCGTTGCCGGCAAACCATTCTGTATCTGCGAGGAGAGAAAGACGCCGCAGGTGCATGGCACTGGTTGTGCTGCCTCTATCGCTGGCGTCGGCGGCGTTTGCAGTGTATTATCCAAGTTGGATGGCGTCGTGCTTGTGCTGCTGTTGTTGCTCTCTGCCAGCTGCTCCTGCTCCTGCTCCAGCTGCTGCTGCTCCCGCTCCGGCTCCTTCTCTTGCTGCTGCTCTGGCTCCTGCTCCGGCTCCTGCTGCACAGTGCTGCTCTCAATGCTGCTCGCTGTGGTGCTAACCGGCTGCATGGTGGGAGTCGTGGTCGTCATTGAAGTTGTCGTTGTTGTTGCTGCCGAAGGCGTGCTGCTCTTAATGATAAACTCAACGGGTGCTGGCCAATCGGGTTCGGTTGTGGTGCTTGGAGTGCCAGCGGGACGCATCTTGAGACGCTTCTCCTTGGCCGTATACGCTGGCTTACCAAACAGCGGCTTCTTATAGGCTATCTTGCTGCCATTGGCCAACTCTTGCCAGGCAACAAGGGCAAACAACAGCACAAGCATCAGTCTCAGACTCATCTTTGGGCAAGCTGGCAAACAAACAAGTTAACAGATTAGAAGGAGTAAAGGAAAGCGGAAGAGAGAGCTAGAAAGCTGATTTGACTTTACCCATCTTTGTATTTGGTCAGCGGTAAAGATCTTTCTGTTTGCCATTTGCTTGAGTCTCGAGCATTTTATGGAACTATTCTGTTAACGTCGGCGGATTTTTTTGGACCTTCAAAAGAGAACAAAGCGAAAGCAGCAACAACAGTTAAAGTTCAAGTTTAGGCGGCGTCAACGCTTTTTTAGTTTAGCTAACTAAACTAGGTCAGGGCAGCAGTAAAAACAAGCTGCGTTGCATTTCTTTTTAATTTACTATGTAATAAAAAAAGAACTTGGATTTACCGCGCAACGTTATCGTTTTCATCATACATATCGATATATTACAGCCTTTGGTTAGAAAAAAAAATAATACCAGATTCTATGTTCAAGTTGGCAACGCGCTTTGCTTGGGCTGCACATTGTAAAAAACAACAAAATTGCCGGTTGCCAACACACTTTTTATTTGTTTTTTACCTTCTTCATTTGTTTGCTTTTGTTGATTACTAAACCAATCTATTTGGCGATAACACAAAGAGCTCGTTAAACGCCAATAAAATCCAAAAAACTTATCACAACGATTCGAACACAACACTCAGCAACAGGAAAAGAAACACAATGCCGCAATACGTTCCAATACAGGGCTACAAACAGCTGGAGGATGCACTGAAAGTGCATGCGAAAAGCAATTGCCTTATCTATGTGTATTTCCTTGGCGAGAAGGATAGCAAGGGTCATAGTTGGTGTCCCGATTGTGTAGCAGGTAAGTGAAATACACCTAAAAAAAAACAAACACACTCAGTTAATAAACTTAATGTTGTGCAGTTGAGGAGACGGTGGAGACGGCATTCCGTGAGTATCCGCATCCGAATGCATTGATCTACACTGTGGATGTGGGCAATCGTGGGAGCTGGAAGGATATGACGAACAAGTTCCGTCAGCCGCCGTATTCGCTCAACGAGATACCAACGCTTATACGCTGGCAGGGAGCGGAGCGTTTGTCTGGCGATCAGCTAAAGAAGCCCGATTTACTGAAGCTCTTTTTTGAAGAAGCTAAAACGCAAAGCGCCACCGATAAAACCATTCCATGCGTATAGTTTGGCATAAAGTTGATTTTTTTGATTAAATACTGTTCCGTTATACCAACAACTAACTGGCTTCGTGTCACGACACGCGCTCAACACTGGCTGAGCGAAAGAGAGCGCGTGCGAAGTTGAGTTAAGCTCAAGAGCAACTTTTCACTCAACTCAACTCGAAGTGCTTAAGACTCGACTCAAACTTTATTGTGGTGGGATTGTGAGGGAGGCTCGATGTTTTTTGTTTCTTTTTTTTTTCAGCAAGCATTGACAGAAGCAGCCAGCGAGCTTTAGCTGCCGCAACCTGGCCGCCTCGACAACGTCGGCATTTTATTAGCACGCACGTCGTCGGGCAGGACGAATCGTATGGCGCGTCATCAACAACCGCAGCAGCAGCATTAGAAGCGCCAGCAACAGTAAACATTCGAATTTCGAAAGCTTGCTGCCGGGTTGTTGGTTCTCGGCACTGTTTGGTTCCATATTTCGTTTCGTTTCGCTACCGCTACCGTTACCGTTACGTGTTGTTGTTGTAGTTGTAATATATATTTTTTTTCTTTGTTGTTTTTTTTTCTGTTCTGTTTACATGCTTACCGTTATATTATCGCAGCATTGTTGCTTCTCGCCGCGACGCGTCTCATTATCCGTCTGTGTGTGTGTGTGTGCGTTTGTGTGTGTGAGCGTTCAGCGCTTAACAAACAAATAATGTGCATATAACAACAAGAAACAAGCAACAGCCATTAAATATTGGCCAAATCAAATGTAGGTAACAAAGCAACAACGCGTGTGTGTGTGTGTGTGATAGGATGTGTTAGCGGATGGCTGGGAAAGGGGTAGATAGGAGGGTTTTTAACTGTTGCGCCAATTGCTCAAGAATGGTCTGTTATTAGATTATCACATTATTATTATTATTTATTCTTCATATTTAAACTGCAAATACATATAGCTCCCTCTCGCTCGCTCCCACACAAGCATGCGTCCACTTGACGCCTCGATGCTAATAAAACTTTGCGCCTTCTCCCCCAACAACAACAACAAGAAGAAGACAAAAAAAAAATATTTATACACAAAAAGTTGAAGAGCATAAATTGAATTTAATTAAATCGACAAATACGCTAACGATCGGATGACTTACTATAACGGCGCAGTGACAAGCTTGTTGATCTGCCCTTGAATATCATTATAATAAACATATATATACAATAAGATGGATCTTAAGCTTTATTGCAAACAACTTTGTTTTCATTTAGTATTTAGTAAAACTGGATAGTTAGCATAAATATTCACAGCTTTTAGTGTTGTAAAACTCTTTTAGAGTGCTTAAAGCTTTAGTTTGGATTTTTATTCATGAAAATTAGGCAGAATATTGCAAATATTTGCATTTCTTAGTGTTAAGAACAATACGATTTTCATTTCTAAGTGTTGCAAACGTAAAAATTTCAAAATTCTGTCATTAAAATTGGTTTTTTTGTTGTTATTTCTGGCGTTTTAAGTCTCTGAAGTGTTGAAAGTTGCAATATCTTTTGTTATTCAAGAAAATTGGATAGTAAATTTAAGTATTTGCAACTTCAAGTGTTGAAAAAGACAAAAAACTCATACAAAATACTATAATTAAGGCAAGAAAACTGTATTTTGTTGGAAATTGAATGGTTCCGAAGTCTTGAAAGTTCCAGTATAGATTCTTATTCATCAAAATTAGTTGCTAAGTTTGAGTGACTCCAACTTCTAGTGTTGTAAAATGCCAAAACTTCACAATTTACTCAGTAAAAGCGATTAAAATTGGGTATTTTATTGCTTTGTGTTGTATTAAAAGTATTTTTGATTGATTCAAATAAGCCCAATCTATATAGCTTATTCTCAAACAACATCCTGTTTATATATATATACAATTATTCATACAATTAGATACAGCATCAGAAGATCTTTCGATTTTTATTTAATATTTTTTTTTTTTTGGATCTATCATATTTATCGAAATCACCTTGATGTTATTTCTTACCAACCGCTTCCATCCCTTACCCCCTTGCCAACTTCCCTTCTCCCCCACACACACACACACACACACACACCATGAGAGATAATAGTTTGAATTTGTGCTGTCAACATTGCTTTCGCATTCCAATTTTTAGCCCCTGACATCTTTTTGGCGCATTTCGTAAAATTAAAATATCGAGAAAATCAGCTTATATATATATTTGTGTATATAGAAACGATATCTAAATGTTGTTGTTGTTGTTGTTATTGCTATTTCTTTCAATTTATTTATTAATTTTTTTTCTTCTCGCAGTCGTTTGTCAATTAAAAACTGAGCAGAGAAAAAAATATTCTTAATGAGCCACGTAACAGGCCGGACAAGCCATGGACTTTGCAAGGGGTTAAGGGGGGTTGTGTGTGCCACTCAATGCGCCAAAAGCAGCAGCAAAAATTACATTTAAGTGGTAATAAAAAGATGAAGAGAGAAAGAGGGAGAGAGAGAGAAAAAACAAACGCAAAAGAATAAATTATATTAAAGATTTTCAAAAATAGCCAAACGCTTATACAGAATGTGGGTGGATGGGTGGTTGTAGCGGGGGGAGGGAGGTGTGTTTATACTACCCCCCCTTCTCACCATCGGCCACATGCTTGTTCTTGCTAGATACATCATATATAATAATAATGTATGTCTATATAGTAGATTGGCATGGATATAGATTTAGATGTGGCAAGTGTGTCTGAATGATTTTTTTTTTGATTTGTAGAGATCGTTTTTGGCTTTGAGAGATAGATAGAGAGAGAGAGAGAGATTTGTAGTGTCAACGAAAATCATAATTTATTAATAATTTCTAAACACACATTTGTATGTATCTGCAGCAGGTTGTGGGTGTATCTGTATCTGTATATGTATCTATATCTAGACCCAGTTAAGCTATGAGCTTTGCCTATATACATTATATATATATATATATTTTATATTTAATTGACGCATTTAGTTCAACAACAACAACGACAACAGAACATTTAGTGCATATATCATCATCAATATTTAATCACCCTCCGCTCCACTCACTTCTATGTGTGTGTGTGTGTGTGTGTGTTGAGGTGTATGCAAATCAAAGTCAAACAAAAATATCTAATTGATGAACATTTGCCACCCAAAATTAGCCAACACCGCAAACAATTTATTCAAAACTTTTTTATTGCATGCAAAGCAACATTAATATATAACTATTATTTATTTTTTATTATTATTGTCGACAATTTATTGTGTACTTTAACGTTGAGAGAAACGATTTTATTAAATTAATTTCATTTGAGAAGTACAAAATGCTAGAAAATGAGTTTTGTTAGCAAACATCTTCAAAAAAAAAACCTTAACTTGGAAAAATTGCTCTAAAAAACAAGAAATTACTTAAGAACTGACATTTTGACGATTTTAAAATACTCAAAAACTTAAAAATTCTGAAGAATTTCAATACATTAAACTTAAAACACGAATCTTAGCACCAAAAATTCAATATTTTGGAGCATAGACAACATTTTCAAAGTCAAAACTAAGCAAAAACTCAAAAAAGCGATTGGAAACTAGAATTTTCCTTATGTCCAGGGAGTATTAAAAGTTTTTAATGATATTTCACATTGACTTAAAAACGAAATTGTCTTTAGAAAAAAGTGTTTTGTTTAAACTAGAAGAACTTTAAAACAACATTAACATTGCAACAGTTTTTAAAGTTCGATAATTGATTGACGATATGCTTGATTGGGGCAGTCTCGCTGTTTCTGTTGTTGTTGTTGTTGTTATCGTTACACTCTAATAACCATGTGGACGTTATCACAGCAGCAACAAAGAGAAAGAGTGTAAAAACTATGCGCTGGCTGCTGCTGCTGCTCTGATAAGCGTCCAACTAGACCAACTAAATGCCGACAGGCAACACCAACAACAACAACAATAATGGGAAAGAACATGTCAAACAAGCAAATGAACGTCAACGCTGTTGTTGTGTTGTTGTTGTCGCTAATGACGACACACCAAAAACACAGAAAGCAGAAGAAGAGTGAAAGAAAAAAATAAACAGCTCGTGTTCAGTTCGCCAAAATGTCAGTACGATGGACACGGAAAGGTTGGAAAGGAGGCAGGGGGAGGGGGTGTGCCAGTGCGATGCGCTATTTGAAAATCGTTAACAACGTCAGCAGCGTACAGCAGCAAAGCGACGTCGCAGCCGACGTCTCGTTATCGCAGCCGTTATATGGCAGTTACAGTTCGTTTGTCCGTTTGAGTTGTCCGACGGCGACGGCAGTTGGATCGTCAACGCAAACTGTCGGCGTCAGCGGTACGGTACGGTACGGAACGAAACGAAACAAAACGAAACGGCTCGGTTGTTTTTTTGTTGTTATTATTGCTGTTGACAACGGCCGTTGTCGCTTCACTTTAATTGTAATTATAATAGCAAACAGCAACAACGAAACATTAAAAACATGTGCGCAAGCATCGCGCATCGATCAATTTCGTTTGCCTATTCTGAAACAAATAATTATTAATAAAAATTATAAAAATGTACACACAAATATGTACACTGTACATGTGTGTATGCAGAATGTTGTCGATCGCTGCGTGCCGATGATGTCTAATAACTAACAAACAAACATAATACATACATACATACATACGTTTACACACAATTGCACTCAACATGAGGGCGTAAGTGTGTGTGTGTGCTTTTTTTTCCAACAATCATCACGAAATAGCAGCAGCAGCGGCAGTGGCAGCGGCCGTTTGATCGCAATCTAGCGATGGCATCCGCGCTACAACAACAATTAGCAGTAGAAACGGTTGTTGTTGTGTGCGCTGCGCTTTTTTAGCGAGTCGCAACGTTTTTAGACGAGTTTTGACAACCGCAGTATTAGACAAATCTATACATATAAACCTAGTAAACCAACAAAACCGCAAAAGTGGTTAGATTTTCAATGCTTGCACACTGAGAGAAATATTATCTACTTTAAAGGGCGTTCATTTGCTTCCGGTTATTGTGTAGAGCATTCATAAGTCGCAGTAGCTGACACAGAAATGCGAATTCGAATCTAAATCCGAATCCGTTGATCACTTCATCTTTGATACGTACGCCTTGTGTTCGGGGCACATTTCGGCACCGTTCGGCTCAGTTCGTTTCGTTGCGGTGCAGCTCGGCATTTCGTTCTTTTTCATTTCGTTTCGAAATTTGTCTTATGATTTAGGCATTTTGTGATTAAAATCGCGTCCATGTCTGTATTTTTGTTGTTGTGCTTGCGATCGTTTTGAATGGATTTTCTATTTCCAATTCAGTTTCCAATTCGTGCGGGCCGGAACAGATCAGACCAAATCAGACCACTGGCCACAGCTAATTTTGTTCATTCTATATTCATTTACCGTCGCGTTTTGCTTCAGTGATTTTTGTGTTTTTTGTTGTCTTCGGTTGGTTATTCGATTTGCGAGATCAAAGCTTAGCTTTGATTGCATTCCCCCTTTGCACCCAACCTTCCCCCAGCCCCACGCTTTCCAGTGAAAGACGTTTGTCACAGCGAGCAAAAGAGAGGGAGACATTTTTGCGATCGTTGCTTGATTTCAATTGTGATTAGCAATTTGCCCCTTTTCCCAGCTATCAACCTTGTGTATGGGTGTGCGTGTTTGTGGCCCAGGCAGTGGCTGATAAGCGAGCATAAATTACGTTAAGCAAACGCTGATTGAAAAATATATATCGTGCAATAAATATATATGAATGTGTGTTGTTGTCTTTTTTACTCATTTTTTTACTGTGTGCAAAATAAAACAAAAAGTAAATAAATAAATACAAATAATAAATGCAGAGAGCAAACGTAAAAAAGTTATCAGAAATCAATGCGATAAGCGGTTAAAGCGGGAATCGCGGCGGCAGCAGCAGCAGCAGCAGCGTCAGCGGCAACAGCAGCAATTACGGTAGCAGCGCCGCAGCTGATAAACAAACGGTTGAGGTGAGTTCAAGCTGTGAGTTAAACTCACAAACTGAGTTGAGTTTTAGCCGCGTGTTGAGTCCAATTGAGTTGAGTTGAGTTGATTTTGTTGGTGGTGTGTGAGCAATGTGCTGGCGCGTGCGCTGCACAGCGAATTCGATGACGTCGCCAAAGCAAGGCTGGCAAAAGCGCAAAAAAAGTCGGCACTGTTTTTTTCTTCTTCTTCTTCTGCTGCTGTTATGTTCTGCAAAAGCCAGAGAGTGTGTAAGAGAGAGATAGAGACAGAGGGGCTTAGTGGTGTGCGGTAGGGGTAAACTTGACAAGAGAACAAATCGAGCACAGCAGCAGCAGCAGCAGCAGTAGGAACAACAACTACGATGACAACTACAGTTACAGTTACAGCCGCAGTCACAGCAGCAGCAGCAGCAGCACGCAGCTAAGCAAAAAAAAAACACAAACAACAAACGACAGTTAGAGCAGCAGTCGTCATCGTTATAGAGAGCAGCGCCAGCGACTGCGACTGCGACGCCAACGCTACAAAGCATCCGCGTGCTTAAGAATCAGTGCAGGCAACCGCAGCGTCGTCCTAGGCCATGTGCGGCTAATATTGTTTAGTGTTGCCTTGGCTGCCAGCGTTTAAGATTCTGCAAATAATACAAAAAAAAATATATAAAACAAACAGAAACAAGACACAAAACAAGAAAACAACAACAATAACCAAAAGCCTAGCAAAATGTTGTTTTAGTTTTTTTTTTCAGTGTATGTTAATGTTTTTGATTATTGTTTTTGTGTTTGGTGCGCGTATAAAATATGTGGAAAAGAAAAAATGAAAATGATTTAAATTATGAGCGAGCTAAATGTTAAATAAAAATCAACAAAAAAAATATAAGCAGAAAAGTTGCAAATTATAATTATTATAAGAAATATATACATAAAATATCCAAAAATACACATATGCACAAAAAAATATAGTAAAATAAATATAAAAAAATCCAATTAAAAAAGCGGTGTGCAAAAATTTATGACTGGCCGGCAGGCAAACACGCAACAACATTTATTGTTGTTCTTGTTATGCCATTAATGATCATTATGATGACAATGATGATGATGATGCAGTGCGGCAATAACAGCAGCAGCCGTAGCAGCAGCAGCAGCGGCAGCAGTTAAGAGCGGCTCTCTACAAGCAAAAGGTAAGTGACCTCCTCCTTTTGAGCATACCAATACCAATACCAATATGTATAGATGTATGTAAATAACAACAAGCAATGCAATCAGCAGCCGAGTGGGACAAGAACAACACGCACAGCAATTAACGGTATTGTTTTTTGTTGCTTTTCTCACTGAAGCGGCAAACAAATATTTTATTGCATACGCACAGGGGCCGGCAGCTGTTTAGCTCCTGCTTAGCACACACACACACACACACCATAAAACGTATAACAGTAACAAACAAGAAGCTAGCAAAAACAAATGAAAATATTGTCGGCAAACATTTTATTGAATTTTATTGTTGCTGTCGCCTGGCAAGCAAAGCGACTGCGCGCGAGAGCGCAGCAACAACAACACGAACACACTCAAAGAGAGCGAGAGCTTTGATGTTGAGTTGATGCTCTGTGTTGACGAATTCGCCGTGACTCACGACACGCAAACAACAGTTAAAATCACTCTTTTGTGCTAGTCACAACATAAATATTTGTGATTTGTTTAAAGACAAATATTTTTACCTTTTCTTTTATTATCAAACGATTTTTTTTGTCTGTCACGCCTTGTCACAGTTTTGTGAACGTGATTTGAGTTTAAGTGATTTCAATGTGGTTTCTCTCTCTTAATGTTAGTTGAGCTTTAGTTTTTGAGTGCTTTGTTTGCTGCTGCTTGCGAATTGAGTGTTTCTTGTGCAGACTTTTAACCATTGCCGCTTAATCTTTATCAGCCTGCAGCTCAAATATCCCAAATATACATTGTACAACATATAAAGCCCGGCATCTTTTTTGGTGCTCGTTTCTTCGCCTCTTTCTTTGCCATTTCCATTGCCTTTAACTTTCAACATTTTCCTTATACATCTACATATACATTTTTTGCTTCCCGTTTTATGGCCGCGCTTTACGATGCCTTTGCCAGTCATTGTCGTTTTGCTTTCCATTTTCGTTCGCCGCTTCGTTTTTCCGCATGTCTTTGCCTTTTTTATGCCAAAAAAAAATATTCGCCGTTACTTTCTTGCTTTCGTTCTCTCTCTCGCTATCTTATTTGTCTTAAGCAATAATCCAATACCGCTGCTGCTCCAGCTACTTCCGCCATTTAATAACAATCGTCGAGCAGCTGCGGCAGCAGCAGAAACAACAACAAATTGGCGCCATTAATTGTAATCAACTGAGATACCTGAAATGCTCAAAGTCCAAACATGTGTGTTCCTGTCTGTGTGTGTGTGTGTGATAATAATGTTAGATATTCGTTAGTTCTGATTAAATCACTTAACATAGTTAGTTAGTTGGTATGTTTGTGGAATTCTATTTGCAGTTTTATGGTATAAATAATTGGTTAACTAAAGCCAAGTACAAATATTTATTTGATCCTATGAACAATAGTATTTATTACTGGATATAGTTTTCTTTCTTGCTTCATCTTCTTGCTTCTTAAGGATAAATTCCTCGTTTTGCTTCTTTATTGATTTTGAATTTGCAGCAAAAAACCCTAAAAAAAAAAAAAATAATTGTATTTTAAAAAGAAAGGTTAGCAAAAAAGTATCTTTAACTTAAGAGTCCTGCCTTTAAACGTTAAACTCAACGATTATGACCATTTCGATTAGGGGGGGAAAAGAAAATACCACACAAAATACTAACAAGTCGCAACCACAATGAACTTTTGAAAGCAACTTGAACTTTATGCTCTATTAGTTTTATAAAAAATAAATAAATAAATTTCACACCACACTTTGAGGTTTCGTCTCTTAACTCTTTGCTGTTGCCTTGATTCATGGCAATCTAAAACAAAACAAAACAACAAAAAATCGGTGAAAAACTCGGCAAATTTGTTTGTGCGAACATAATTTACACACATACACACACACAGACAGACACACATAGTCTGAACTTACAGCTGGCTTGACAAGGAAATGGAAAATGTTGCCGAAAAGTAACTTTTCTTCTTTTTCACTTCATTCTCTCTGCGTGTTGTAAGAAAGTTATTATTGCTTTAATTTCGTCAGTCAGTTGAAGTTGAAGTTTTTGTTTTGTTTTAAGGGTTCGTTCGCTGTGATTTGTCTTTACAGTTTTTACTTTGTTTTCTTTCGTTTTTAAATTAAAAAGTTGCGACGTTCTTCTCCATTTTTCTCTAACAGGGCGACAATATACAACAACAACAACAACAACAACAACAACAACAACACATATGTACTGACAATTTAGTGCATTACTCGATTTTCATCAGGAATACATCTTAACAGCCCTGCCAAGAGCCAAACCCCTCGTTGTTCCTTGTTGCGCTTTCTCTTTCTTGTTTTTGTTGGCCTCTCTCTCAAGTTTAATATGTTCCCCAAGGGCCTCATTAGTGGCGCCCCCTGCCGGCAGCTGCCACCTAATATAAAACATTCGCTTTGCACTATATGACGTCGTCGCTTTTTGCCCTGCTTTTTCCATTCATTCGCTCTTCTCCCTTACTTTCTTTACGTTGTTTTGCCCTCTGATTTTTGTTGTCGGCCACAACAAAAAAAGGAAGAAGGAAAAAAAATTTCTTGGCAGAATTAAGATTAAGGTTTTACTAACTGTAAGTAGAGGGTCTAATGAACATAATTATTATTATTTTTATGGCTTGTATTCGTACCAAAAATGCACAGAAGATAGAGAGAGAAAGTTGGCAGAAAACTTTCTGTTTAGTTTCGATAATAAATTATTTTAGTTAAATGACAATAGAAGTGAAATTAAATTAAAGTTCTCTTGTTCCCAATAGGCAGAAGTTTTATAATCTTACCCGGTTCCAAAGCAAACTCTCTGCGCTAGTTTCTGCCCGTTTTGAGTTTTGACAACGCTGTGGCAACGCTGTTGGCACGGTTAGTGTGCCCGTTTTGTCTAAACTGGCCGCTTGGCGCTTTGGCAAGAACCTTCGAGCCCGTTGGGTACGTAGCAAGCAAAGATGTTGATAGAACATGCTTGCGCAGGTTCAATCCAGACTCGAATTCTGGTATTAATTTAGATAGCAACGCTTTGCCTGCTTCGGACATCTCGACTCGTTTGGCGGTACGAGTTACAGTTGGTTGTTGTTTTGCAAAAGCTGCTGGTGTTGGTCCCATATTTCTGCCGATCTTTACTGGCTCCACCTTCGGTTTCTCTGCGTTAGTGTTGAAGCAACGAAAATCCTTTGGATCCAAGACAATCACATTGCTGTCAAGCTCAAGTTGTGCTCGGTCTTTGGTTTGCCCAAAGGACGAGAGCTCTTCTGGATCCAAGACAATGATGTTGTCGAAATTTACATCCATTTTACATACATCAGACTCAACTTTTTTCAGGGTTTGTTTGTTGCTAATCGTCGTTATTTGCTGCAGAGGTTTTCGCACAGACTTTTTAATATCTCGCGGTGAACTGAGCACCTCGGCGATCTCATGAGCCGAAAGAAGTGGCCTGCTTATGTCAAACGAACGATGCAGTGACTTTGGCTTTATATCCTGTGGTAAACCACTGTTACAGGGTGAAAGCAGTGATTTCGTTATGTCTCGAGGTGGTCCAAGTAGATCGGCAAGTTCACCAACAGTAAGTGGTTTGGCAATGTCATAATTTGCAGGTGTTGAGCTAGAAACGTTCCGGTTAAAACCTGTGATGTTAGAATCTTGTGCCAAATTTGTAACGTCGTTTGCCAGACGTGATTTGGGTGAATTTGTTTTATCACAAGGTGAACCAAGCAACTTCAAAAGATCATCGGGAAAGTAAAAGGAATCTAAATCATCTTGAGATTGAGTTGACGTTTTTATATCAACATTCGAAGGAAATGGCTGTAGAATATTGCAAGATTTATTGTCTTGAGGCTGAAGAATCGACGTTTCAACGTTTGGAGTTGGAGCAATTGTATTTGAAATTGTATCGCATGGTACAACAAGCGGCACAGAGTCTGCAGCTTTTTGTGCTGGCGCCGAGAAGGATAAGAATTCACTAAGCTCCATTTCCAATGGGTCAACGTTTTCCTTATCCAAGTCTGTTATTGCCTCTGGCTCCTTTGGAACCAAAACGTTTTGAATGACTTCTTCATTTACAGATTGTATTTGAGGTTCCGTATACTTCATTACAGCAGGGTCTTGTTTTATAGCAGCTACCTCGCTGTTATCTTGAGTAGTTGCATTGGCATCATTGGCAAGTTGCGTCGCCAAGCTTTGTAGTTCCAGCAACTGATCCATTTTGGTGTCATTCTCTTTCATTTGAAACGCAACGCTATTATTGGCATCAGAAGTTTCAACAAGCATTGCTTCCAGAACTTCAAGAGCATTAGGGCTCTTGTGAAGCATATCTTCTAAACCTATTTGATTATCATGCACTACTTGCAGCTCCGTTAATGCATCATCCATTGTTACATAGCTTATTGGAAAGTCTGTTGCAAATTCCATCGGGCTGTTCTCTGCTTGCTGTTGCAGCTCTTTCTCAGCAGCTTCAACTACTACAGGTTCCCAGTTATTGGTTACTTGCAATGGCTCAGTCTTCTCTACCGCAGCAGAAAGTTGCGTTTCGTTCGATTCTGGCTGTGTTATGGAAATTGGTAACATTGCGCTTGTTGTTGGCATATCACTGAGCCAGTCCATTATCTGCTCTTCAGTAAGAGCGGACTGCTCCAATGGCCATGATTCCTTTGTGCTATCCGAGTCCAATTGTATTGGCAAAGTTGCTGTTGTTGTGTCTTTTGTTGTTTTTTCGGGTTGCAAATTAACTGCAACGGGCAAATCGTGTTTTGTTTGCGCTTCCACAAGTTTCACAACACTCTCATCCAGATGCGCAACTTTTGACACCGACTCTTGCGATTCATCTTTTGCATCTTCTCGGTTAATCTCTATGTTTTTTGCAGCTTGCCGCAAAGGCAATGCCGCCTTTTTGAGACTACTTTTCATTACAGCGCCACACTTTGTAGCCTTTGCAATCGGTTTTATCAATGGCAATAGTTTTGCGCTTAGATTTTTATTCAGCTTCGGCTTTTTCGGGCTCTTGGCAGCATCAGCAACTTGCGGCTCGTGTCTCTCCTTTAGAATAATAGCTGCAGCCATTTCCCAAAAGTGCTCCGATTGCACGACAATATTTTCGTTCTCTTCAAATATCTGCAGCGGATTTTCTTTACTCACATTGAACTGATATTCCTGCCTGGGCTCGACTTGCGTCTGCAACTCAGCATCGGTGGCATTGTGTCGCGCTTGTTGCACACTCACATCCATGGCAATCCGAACTTGTATCGTTTTTATTTTCAGTTGTTTTGTACAGTTTTTTTCTAATTGCACATGGGCTTAGCTAGTGACAGACGCTAGCGATTTTTGCGACAAATATATCGATAACATTTTTGTTTGTTTACAGCATCTATCGTATCCAGAGATGCTAAACTTGAAAATGTTGCTTTGTTGTCGTTTATAATTAGGTAAAAAACTCGATTTCGATTAAAATGTTAATACATTAATGTTACAATAAAGACTTTATTGCTGTTTACACTTTGTGAAAGCTGGCAACGCTGCACTTTTGCGCTGTTGATAGATTTTGTTTGGCTTTATGCATTGTTAGCGTTGTGACCAAAACACATAAAATCAACGTTAAGTCAAAGTTGGCGAGTGCAAAGCCTGAAGTAATATTAATGGACATGGCAAGTTCATTGTTTAAATTAGCTCCTACTTCGACACGGCCAACTGACAAAAAAAAACGGCATATACTATCCTTCTGACGTTGCTTGTTCCATGTGCCACGCCTTGCTGTAAGTGCCGCCTGAAGTTGGCTTATTAAAACAGAATGGCCGGAGGTACAGCCTATACAAACAACCAACAACAGTTTTAAGCTGACTGAATGGAGCAGTACTCAGCAATTATTTGCATACAAGCCGCCAACCAGCGAGTGAAAGAGACAACGATACACAGCAACCGTGTGTCTGTGTCTGTTTGTGTGTGTGTGTGACAAACGCGTGAAAATTAAAACAACTTAAAGTGCTTTATGCTGTACCTGTTACAGGCATAAGAATAAATACACTTCAAATAAAAAGTTCAATAGTTTTTAGTATCAAAACGTAACTACTCTCTGGCAATGCTTACATTTGTTATATAAACAATATTTTCCAAACAACTAACTAACAAACTGCTTACTACAATTATTATGGTTATGCAAACGACAAGTTCAAACCAAACCACTTGAAGAATTCACGCATTTCCATTGTATATATAAATGAGGGATGGTAATGTTGGGCTAAAGTTCAATTTCGTATCTTCTTTGTGGCTGTGCTGCTGAAATTTCTGAAGTTCTTAGCGCGACATACACACACAAACAGAGAGAGAGGGGAAGAAACCGCAAAATAGCCAGAAAAACCGAACGTGGGCATGGCCAAAAAGGAACGAGACTGTTGCTGCTGTTGCCGCTGTGTTTGGCCAGAGCTTGGGCTGGCATTTTAAGTGATTTAATGTTTGGCTTTTGCTTGCTGAATTGATGACGATGGCCGATGAGCAAAGAGGCGGTGAGGCGGAGAGACGGGTAGGGAGGGAGAGCGAAAGCAAGGACCTGCTTGGACATGAATGCTATGGTAGCTGAAAAAAGAAGAAGAAGAAAAAGAAAATTACTGGCAAATGCTGCGCATATTCGGCATAAATCTATACACAAACACAAGGCCAACATAAGCTCAAAACAAAGCCAAAGAGGGACGAGAGAGATAAATGTAGTGAAATGAGTGAAGAAGAATGGTTTCGGTTTGGTCTGCGTTTTTGGGCTTGTTGGTTGAAAATTTATGCCACAGGTGTTGCCAGCTATTTGGTTACACTGCCAGCAAAAATGTCACTTGTTAACCGCAATTTAATGCGCTTACGACCAATATATAACTTAATATGTGCTTCGCTTTGATCCTTTCCACCTTAAACCTAAGTGCAAATCGAAAAATAATAACTTTGTTGCTTGAATTAATAAACATAAAATGGCATAAATTGAAAGACAAACAAATCAAATCAACAAATTGAACTTACGACCTGTTGCCAAAAGTATTTACATATCTAAACTTCTGACTGGCCGGGTTATTGAATAAATATTTGTGTACATCAAGTGCATTCATTGCTAGCCAATTGACGTGTTGAAATTCGAAATGTATTCAATGTCTGGACACTTGAAAAATGTTAGCCTTTTTGTTTTGAGTTTTGAGCCTATACAGCACTGGCTATTTTTGGCATTTTCGTGCGTGTATGTTTGTTATGCAATTATTATATTTGGCAGCCATTTTTGCCATGTGGCACGTACACAGCAACAGGAGCTGCACTTCAAAACGAGTGAATCGAATGTTTGGTTATGGCCAGGCTCGATGGCAATACTTATTTCCAGCTAGACTAACCAAAAGTTGACCCTCAAACTGACCTTTCCAGCCAAAAGCTAACAATTGTTCGACCACGCCTATGCAATATCCTTGTTGTGCTTTCTCGCTCTCGCCACTTTTGGCTTTTGTGCTGACAACGTCTAATTTCAATTTATTTTGCTTCCAATGACAACGCACAAAAAAGCTGAGTGCATTTTCTGGTGGTAGGAAACAAGGGAATTCTGTGGCTAATTTCGATGTCTGCTGCCAGCTTTTGCTGAGCTCGCACTTTTTTTTCCAAGGATTCTTTAACTGTGTGTTTGTTTCTATTGCTATTTGTTCGTTTGTATTTGTGTGTGCGAAAGATTTTAACAGTCAGCAGAAAAGCCAGCC
Organism: Scaptomyza caliginosa; assembly: GCA_035044725.1. Taxonomy (NCBI): domain Eukaryota; kingdom Metazoa; phylum Arthropoda; class Insecta; order Diptera; family Drosophilidae; genus Scaptomyza; species Scaptomyza caliginosa. Next base: position 122,154 of record JAWNNR010000589.1, read on the forward strand.
AGCCAGCCAGCCAGTTGGTAAACTTCTTCAGTTTGCCACTTCTTGGTTGTGGGCCAAAAATCAACAAGTAAAAATGCAAATGTGATTATTTATTAAGCGCTTTAAATAATTCTGCTTTGGTTGCCTTTTAAATTGTTGTTGCCCGTCTGCTGTATCTGTTTCATTTGCTGTCTCTCTCACTCTGTGTCTTTGATTTGCTTTGTTAAGCCTGTGTGTTGGTGTGTGTGTTTGTGTGTGTGTAGAGGGGCAACAGGTTAAAGGTAAACAATAATAACGGGCGACGAAATGGAAATTCATAGCAGGGCCAATTGAAAATACAACGGCACAAATGCAAAACGTTTTGTAATTGCCAACAAGCGAATCGAGCGCGGTTAGCGGCAAGCAGCTTTTGTCTGTCGTTCTGTCGTTCTGCGTTTCCGTTTTTCCGCTTTTCCGGTTTCCGCGGCTTTGCCAGCTAGCTGGCATTTGTGCCTTGCCTGAGCTTGATTAAACGTCAATAGGATTAAAGCATTTTCATATTGTGTTTGTGCACGCTTTTTTAGTTGGCTTCTCCAAGGAAGCTACAAAATTATTTATGCTTATATATTGCTTAGCCTATTGTAAATTGGCCATCAAACAGCTGATCAGCAAGCTAGTCAGGCTTGTATGAATTTGTTACAAACTACTGCTGAGGGTGTATACCCCCTTCCACCCACACCCCTGTGTAGTTTATGTGCTTTAGCAGACGCCTCAAGTTGTCGCTGGAGTTTTGGGGAATAATGTTACTTTTTTGTTTTCTGTTAAAAAATTTGCATCTGCAGCCGGCGGGCGAATTCATTTAAGATGCCAACTCAACTTACTAAATTCGCTAAGAGTTGTGCATGGGCGGGAAGGTCGTTGGAGACAGGGTAATACATACATACATAAACATTAACACATACGCAGAAAAGCAAAAACGTGTCGGGCTCAAAACAAGAAGAAAAAAAAGAAGAAAGCAAGAGGAAGGTGTTTGAAAGGCAAATGAACCAGAAAGCAAAGAGTGATTGGCGAATACATAAGAAAAATAACTGCTTATACACACACACACACACAGTGTGTATTGAGCTGCTCCCTTTTTGGTTTTTTTTTCTTGGAAGTACGGTATTGGCAGCTCAGTTATTTCCGTTAGTCCGTTTCGGTTGCCCGCTTGCGAACAGCGTAATGAACGATAATGAAGATGGATCGGGTATCAAAGCGAAAGGTTATTTAGTTTACAAGCCATGAATTCCGATTCTCAAAGTCGTCTCCATGGAGACATGCGATTTAAGATTGTCGCACGTGAGAGCTTGTTTTGCTAGCCGCCTACAAGTTAAAACCCGAACAACAACAACTTGGACCTAATTCTATTAACTGACCCATTAAATAGCTTTAAAAATGATTCGCAAATTGAGTGCAAATAGTATGCACTCAAAACTAAACTACTTGTACATAAACACATACCTCAAATGCACTTGTAAGACATATATATAATTTAAGACATCTGCATCCAATTAGCCAAAATGTGCCGTGACTAACACGAATGCATGTTCGGTCATGTATTAAACAAATTGGCATTAGTTTAATTGCCAATAAACTTGGTGGCTGGGCCAATAATAATAATACAGGCGACCTTGTCTGTGTATATTAGCTTATAAATTGCTTAATGAAATTACATAAATTGAATTAACTAATTACATTGATGAGTTTCGACTGAACACTGCCGTTGGCTTAAACAAACAGTTTGTATTAGTATTGTGTGTCAAAATGTCACAAAAGGGTTCTTGATGTGTGCTATAGATACCAAAAACTTGTTAATCTAAGAGTTCCAAATGTATATTAAAGGTACTCGAGCAATATATTTAATCTTGAGGCTTCAACTTTGCCTTTCGTATTGAATAAACGAACAAATTAATCAAATGTGGCATAGATGGGACGATGAAGGGAGAGAGAGAGAGAGGTCCCTACTTGCTATATACACATTGAACATCGATGATTCGTTGCTCTGCAATCTGTCGGCGCGATGAAGGAAAATACGATTTAAGCTTTCGCATTTCCATGACAATTTATTCCGCAACAGTTGGGCAAATGACAACCAACCAAGAACCCACGCTAGCTGCCTGGTTTGGGCCCAAGCAATAGCAATACCAATTCAATTCTCATTTCGGTCCTTGCTTATATTGAATCTGTCTTCGATGAGGCCCTCAGGCTGTTCGTTTAGCTGGTTTTTTTCCTTCTTCTCCACCTTCTTTCTTCTGATTCAAATCGAAGTCTATATGTGAAATATTAAAACACATATGTATATTGTATGCGTGTGTGTGTGTAAGTGAATTTCCTGTTGACTGCTGTCCATTGCCAGTTGTTAAGCTGCAATTTACAAGAATTTAATTTACACAGTACTAGAGCTAAGCTGCCGCATTTACCAAGCAACCAATGCATATTGCAACAGTTTCCATCTCTCTAACCCATTTGGCAACAGCAATTAGCAAGTCAATGTGCCAGAAAAGGTGTCAACACCACCAACAGCTGCCAAACGTTGTGTACGAGTAGTTTGTGTGCCTTCTTCTTTTTGGCTCATCAGAATGCAAGCGAAGTGTTTCTAAACACATTTCACTTGGCAGCAAAACTGCCACAAACTAAATGAGAAAACGCAATGACATATTGCAGAATAGCCTTAATTTATGCCTTAAACCGTTTACAAAAAGGCTTTTGAGTCGAAATAATGTTACATTTTGAAATCGGCTTACAATGAATATCTAATGACTTGTGAGTTTGCAGTTTTTGTTATTAATGAATCTAATCAAACCTTTCCTCAGCTTGTTGCTTTAATCAGTTTCATTGAAGGCGGCTGCGGATCGTTTGTATATTAATTGTTTTTGGTCACGCCTACAACAAATTTTCAGTGCCATAAACTTTGCTACTCTAGAACGAATTTTGCAAAAAAAAAAAAAAATAAATATTAGCGGCCTCAAGTTAATTAAAAACAACAAAATTTCTGTGGGACATGCAACAAGTTGACGGCTGGCCATGACGCACGAACGGTCGAGCATCTATTGATAGAATTTATGATTGCCATTGAAAATGCTGAAAAATTATGAAAGCATATATAGCGAATATATATATAGTGAGATCGTTCAAATCCTCTACATATATCGTATGTATTTGAATATGAAATGTTTTTCACGGCTATGGCCTTTCTTTGTCATGCAATGTGAAATTTATTGGCAACACGTTGCCAGACGCCAATAAATGAAACATAAATTCAAAATACGACACTGGCGACAGTTATCGAAAGCATGCGTATATATATATAAAAGCCATCTAAAGAAGGTTTAAAGTTTAATGTTTAAAGTTGTTGTCAATGGCAGCTAAAGGGAAATGCAATTGAAAAGCCATTTAAGAGCCATTCAATGGATCCTTCTAAGATGGCAAATGTGCTCTTCTAAGTGACCCAAGAGCTAAAGCAGAGCTGTGATAGATACCACAGTATAGTGTATATATATATATATATATATATATATATAAAGGAACACAAGTTTGTGTTGATGTGCATGCAAGTGTGCTTTGAATGGGGCTGCTTAAAAGCAAGTCCATTGTCAAGTAGTTTTCCACCTTCTAAACGATAGAGAGAGAGAGAGTGGTTGGGATGCCGCGTTTTGAAAAATCAAAAGTTTTATCCGCAACAACAAAAGTGAAAAGCATTGAGAAATATCTTTTGTCTGGCTGCAATTTGCTAGACATTCAGTCCATTATGAACGTTTTTTTTTCTTTTGCAACAAAGATGCATCAAAGTTGTTGGCAACGCTTCGCTTTTAATTGACTTCTTTCTTTAATATATATATTGTCTATTTAATTGACGTTTATGGGCTTAAGTTACCTAGCAAAACAATGCTATTGTTGTTCAAAGGTTGTTGTCTTTTCATCTATTAGATACTCAACATATTTGTAGCTAACTATTCAACGATTTCAGTTAAAAACTGATGACAAAATATATATCACCTGACATGAAACCGACAGATACGCTTATCATATCTAACTAACGATTAAACTTTGGCTAAGCATTGTTTACTGCTAATTGCAATAGTTAGTCAAGACGATTGCAGACGATATTCGTATGACTCTTAAAGTTAAAGCACTTGAAGAACAATTACTGACTGCTGGCGCGCACTCAAGTTAAATAAATTTCCCTATTTGCTTACATTTGCCTTGAGCTGTGCGGCAAGCTTGTCATTATTTCAATTTGCAATTGAGTCAAATGACAAACGCTGTCTATAAAGTCCTCCACTCTATCATGTTGGTCCCTTGAGGTTTGTACAATTCACTTCACAACACGCAATGTGGCAGCAACATGAACGGGGCAAGATTGGCATGGTAAGAGGCGGCAATGGGGACATTGGTTTGTAGGGCAATTGCATTTAATTGCGAGCCCCAATGCAATTAGTCAAAAGCCAAACAGCAACAGCACGTACTGAACAGCACAACAACGACAAGAAGTTAACTTAACTAAATGCAACACGCGACAGCACTTGAAATGTTCTCATAAGTAGCCATGTAATGTGACATCATGGATAAATGCCAGGCTCCATTTGAGCGTGTTTCGCTTTGCTAAATTGCCTTGGTCAGCAGAAAGTTGGCTAACACAGAGCGAGCCATCTTCTCAACCACACACAGCCACCGTCAAATGATTGGAAGTGGCACTTATCCCGTTCGCTCGGTCATCGCATATTCAATAATAATCCCTACTTTGGCATTAGCTACAAATGGTATACATTCGATCCGTTTGTCCTCTCTCGTGCCGCTGTCAAAGTCCAACAATATTTTCCAGCATGAATACCAAAACAGCACAGTTAAAACACGCTAAAAGTGATTAAAATAATGTTCATTTATTGCTATTATAGTTGTAACAGTATTAAAACTCTTTAAGCTTGATTTTAACCATTTTAAACGTTTCAACATTTTAATCCTATTAAACACACACAACCACAAACACTCATGTAAAGAGAAAATGTTTTGTGTGTGTGTGTAATTACTTATCCGGCTCAGGTTTTAAGTTTCTTCGCTTCACTTCAATTGTAATCTCGTTCAAGTGCTTTCATTTATTTAACGACTAATGGGAGGGTTGGTGTCGCATTCAATTGCTCGTTGCACTTAAGCAATAAGCACTGTAAAAACGCTATCAGCTCAAGCGTTCAATTTGTTTTCCTTCGTCCTTAAACGAGATGACTGCCAAGGGTTTTTTTTTCTTCTTTACGTTGTTGTTGCCAATGACGACGGCATCTTCATGTTTGAGTTTCGAAAAATTGTTACATTGAAACCACAAAAATGAGTTTAGACGCGACACACGACAATCGACACACACTTACATTTTTGAGATGGTGTCTACACCATTCTCCATTCTCTGATGCTTATCCAGCAGCTGCTTAGTTAACTGTGCAAATATTGGGCACGGCCAGGGTCGGAGCTGAAGGCAAACAAGCTTTTACCCATTGCCTGCTGACTCGTCGACTATTATCCACGTGCCTAGATCTGTATACAGATACATACATATGTGTATGTTAACTGTTTGCTTTGAGATTTTTTTTTCTTTTTCTGAAATTGAAATTGCTTAAACAAACTAGTTTTCAAATTAAAAAAAATTTGGTTTTTTTTTTCCTTTTCAAGCCTAGTTTGTTGATTTTCATAGAAGGCCCAAGGAAAAGTCTGATACGCTAACTAATTTGATAGATATTAAAGCTACTTTGTACGTATTCAAATTGTGTTGCATGTTTCAAACGGATTGAACGAATGGTGGCATCAAAATATTCTATGGTTAATCCGTTCGGGTTTTCAGCAGCAGACACCACATCAACACCAACCAACAACAAGAACAACAAAGAAAACATGCAGCGCGAAGCGTATATATTGCCACAAGCATTGTGGGCGTGGCAAACACAGTTTTGCTATTAGTGAAAAGGATTTTATTGCAATTAGAAAATGCACTTTGCGCGCAAAGGCAAGAGCGAAAGGGTAATAGGAATGCGGAGCGGGGCGGGGCGTGGCGTGGTTGGAATAGAGACAAACATGGTGCTTTCACTTCGTTTTGGTTTAATGAAGTATATCATCGCGCACGAAAATTAACCAATTAAATATGCATGAAGATTATCAACTGCATAATGCATAGAGTGTTATAGTTGATGTCCAGTGAAGCGTTGCCAATTGCAATGGCTGCCGCCGCCATTGACGCCATTTTCATAAAGTTTTTGCCTATTTTTATCGCCGTTTTGTTTGGTTTGTGTTCAATGGCATTGTTTGTTTGTTGTTTGGCTTGGTTTTGTGTTGTGCCAACAACTGTCAAGTGCACAAAAGCGTGCAAGTAAACACACATTGTACACTCTATGTGTGTGTGTTTTATGCACACTGCAATCGAGCGGCATGTGGATTATAGCGCCCTCGGGGTTGTAGACTGATAGTTAGTTGAAAATTGCAAAGAATCGCTTGCAAAATTGGCAAGAACACAACTCAATCAAAGGTGTACAAATGCGTTTTAGGTTTAATGATAAACATGGGTTATTTGGCAAATAAACGATGTAAACGCTCCCCTGATATGTCTGAACAGTGTTTTCTTTGTGTCTGTGTTAAATTACGTTGCGGATTGAACGCGGATTTGTTGAAAGCATTTAAAATTCTTTATTAAAGCATCATTTATTTTTTGTATTCAACATTTTATTAGTATTTATTTTCTATTTTCAACCATTTATTGCCCAACATTAATGTCACACTTAAGTGAATACTTTAATCCCTTTTTATTGATAATATAAAACTATAGTTTTTCTGTGTTTCTTATAAAAAATATTTAACTGAATGCATTTAAAAACCCATTTCAATTGAAATACGAGCAACAGTTTACGCAAATGTATTAAAAGTTTGTTTGTGTTTTCTGTTTGTTATTGTTTTTTTTTTGTAAATGAGCAGCTATTAATAAAATTATATGCACATACACATAACGAACTAACTAATTGATTTGGTAATTGTACACACGCCCAGTTGCCGGCGCTGACGTCGAGGTGAGCGGGTCAGTTATGTGGGTGCCATTAATTGTTGTAGGGCAGTCGAAGCTTTGTCAGTGTCGCGGCATCAAATAATTTATAACATTCTGTTTGTGTTTATTGTTGTTCATTTTGTGTAGCGTCAAAGCATATATATTTCATTCAAAACACACAAACAGCGTTGTGGTGTGTGAAAAAATAAAAACTTGATAAAACAATAAAATAAATTGCGTTTGAAAGCAAATTTGTCGAAATATTTAAAGAGCCCACAAATACAAACGCTATAAGTTATTTTTTAAAGTCTAACAACAAATCGCTTGCAATTAGACAAATGACATATTTCATATACCATGTGTGTGTGTGTGTGTGTGTGTGTATATTGAAAAATGATGTTTCAAGTCAATCGCAGAAGATGTTGATTGTTTAATTGTCTGTGCCGTACACGACAGCAAAGAGTTGCCGACAGCGACGACGCTGCGGCGTATGAGCGATTTTTAATTAGCCGCTCGCCATGCTGTGACTAATCAACAGAAAAATATAAATGAAAGAATTTTCTTGTTGTGTTTATTTTTGTGTTTTTATTCACTTGTATGTGTGCACGAGCTCTTCAAACTGTAAACAATTTTATTTAGTTAACAAGAATTAATTTATGCCTCGAATGCGCAAGGCGAAAAGCATTTGCATTTCAATTTTAGTGTGCCATCATAAATTTTGTTGTTGCGAAAAAAGAAAATAAATAAATATAATACTAGATCAAACATCTAAAATTATGAGTTGCTTTTATTTTTTTTAAGTTTTCTGTTTAGATCGTTTATTGCTTGCTTGTGACACAAAGAAATCGCTTGATTGTTATGGTTTAATTAATGCGCTTCGATTTGCTGACAGTCCTTGCCCAGTGTTCTATTCGAAAGCATACTACAGGGCCTCATCATTTATCTTATACTTGCTTTGGTTTGATTAATGTGCCTTGATTTTACAGCTTCTTGAGGGTGTGACCAGGTGTGATTCAATGATTGGGCGCCTTTGTATGATTGTTTCTGGGCAGTCTATGAACAAAAAAAAATAAAAAAATGAACACCAAGTCAGCCAGCTATTTATTATTGTAAACAAAGTTTTTTAGTATTCTGTATATATATATATTTATTGCTTTGTTTATTTTGGAAAATTTATATTTTCTTCTGTTTTTTTAATGCTCATTTTTTATTATTTTTGGTTTTTTCTTTTGACACATAAATAAATCTATGTTAAACTATTTTATGCCCTGAAAATATACCATGAAATGGTTATTATTATTAATGTTTTCCATTTGTTTTATTCCATACAAGTTAATTCTTTAAATAAGTTTTAAACTCTCAAATTCACTTAGCTGTCTGTGTGTGATTTTCTAAAGTCAATAGTTGTTGAGCAGTTTAAAAGCTCAAATCTATCAAAATTCAACAAACAATCTGAGCCTGGCCCAATTTGGTGCAATAACAAACTTTCAACATTATGGGAAATGGTCCCTAAGATTGGGCCCAATAGACTTGCGTCTGTCTTTAGTCTGCTGTCCAACGACTGTCGTACGGCAGACGTAACTCCATTTGTCTTCAGTTGACGTTGACGCTTTGCGGAACAAGCTGTAAGTTGTCAAGCTCGTTAGCGAAATGGATCCAGATCAGATGGCATTTTGCTAGCCGTAATCGAAGTGGTTCACGTCTGCTGCTGCTGCTGCTGCTATATTTTCTTTTTTTTGCTTAGTGCTCTTAACCTTGTACCATTTGAGCTGAATGGTTTATTGCGCGTTTGCTGTTTGTCGGATTTGGCATTGAACAGCGTCAAGCTTAACTCAAGTAGTTTGTTTATTTTGCTAAAGTTCAATTCAGTTGAAGTTAAGTATACGCACCTTTGTGCTTAGGCTTATGAGTAGAGATATTTAGTTAAATGCGATTAGTATAGTAAAAGAAAAAGAAAAAAATATGGTTAATAATTCATTATTTCAAAGCAGTTTAAGTTGCCCAAACAAATTCCTTAAGGGCTCTTCGTTGGCTTAAATTAAATGTGTGTGTTTTTTGTTTGGTTTTATTCATTTAGTCCGTTTTGTATGCGCTTTCGGTTCGTTGGTCCGTTTTTTTTTCTTGCTGCTTCTTTTTCTGTTTTACTGGGCGTATGCCGTAAGGGAAAAAGCAACCAAAGCCTTCATTCAAAGTAGCATAACATTCACAATTACATACTTATGTATATGCATACATAAGCACAAACACGTGTAGGCAAACACATATTATATAGTATGATGCTATATACTATGTTAATGTATATGTGCAAACACAAAACGATATATACAGCAAATGTAAAACTTTGAAAGGCAAACAACAACAGCTAAAAAAAAGGGGCTGATGCCCAGTTGATTTAGTTGTTGTTGATGTTTCTAAATATTTGCAAAAAAATAAAATGTATATATATAAAAAATTACCAAAAGAGTTAAAATGAAAAGAATAAAAGGAAAACTTTATTAATTGCTCGAAAGTTGTTGTTTAAGTCGTTGCTTCTTGTACGTTTTGTTTGTTTAGGTAATTAAAAAAAATATGACCGCTTGTGCTTGTTTTTCTTGCTGTTGTTTTCTTTGTTTTGTTTTGGTTGTATTGTTTTTTAGTCAGCGACGACAACATCAATTGGCGAGCGCTGACAGTGACGTCAGAAATCCATCCGGCCGCTTGTGGCGCCCCTTTTTATGTAATGCCCATTTCGGCGCTAACCATGTCGTATGCGTAATGCTATTTCAGACTTACATAAGATTGTGTCCATAGCTCTCGAGGCGGCAGCTGCCCGACCAACACCAACAACAGCAACAGCAGCAGCAGCAGCACCAGTTAAGCACGTGTTATTTTGTCTATGTGTGTGTGTGTGTGTGTGAGAGAATGTACGAGGGTGTGTGTGCTTACATTAAATTGACACAATTGCCGACAATGTCAATGCCTTTGCCACAGTTACAGTGCACAGTGGCACAAAGTGCATAACAACAGAGACGAAACAAATAAAGATCATTAGAAAATTTAACACTGGTAAATGGCTTTGTATGGTGAGAGTTTTTGCGAGTTTTGAGTCTTAATCTTAGCTGATTTAATTCGCTTAACAGCATGCTGAGAAAAACCTTTAAGCTTGTGCAGTTTCTTAAAGCTATTGAACCACTGCTGTTGTCATTTGGACGAGTTGAGAGCGTGTTTTTCAAAATGCGCAGACGTCACTCAATTGGTTTGAGTTGTGCTCAACTCAAAACATATTCACTCAACAGCACAACTCACTCAAAGTTTGGCACCACCCCAAAACCCAAACATTTACTCCTTACCATTACTGTTGTTCTCGTTGTTGTTGTTGCTGTAGTGTTTTGCATCGTGCGTTGCCCTTCGTTGTGGTGTGGCTGCTGTTGCTTTTATGTAATTACATTGTCCTCCTTTATTCTTAACTTTTTCTTAGTGCTGCTTGTTTTTTTGTTTTTTCGATTGTTGCTGTTGTTTTTTGGTTTCTCATTTTCTTCGTGTTTTTTTTTTGTCCTTTTTTTTTTTTTGGCATTTTGGCCTCATTTGGTGTAGTTACCTTTTGGGGCGCCGCCATTTTGTTTTGTGTTAGGCGGCAACTTGAAGCATCTATAAAGTTTAATTACAGCGAATAGAGCACAGCCATTGTCTGTATGTGTGTGTGTGTGTATGTGTGTACTTAACATGCCCTTTTTTGACGCCAAAATACATATATATATATATATATATATATATATATGACATCATTAGAAACAAGTTGCAGCAAACAAACTTTATAATTAGAATACTTCAACATTGCAACAGCTGTTGCATGTTTGGCGGTTCAATTTGTTATCCTCGGCACTCTGCAACAAACAACAATCGCATGCTACCTGTCTGCCAAAAATGATTTAGCTAGCTTGTATCTAACTTTTTGCCACGTTGAAAGTATGTTAATTATTCGTATTATGCCTCAGCTGTAATTTGTTTGAATAACTTTTTGATTTGCCGCTGTCATAATAAAGATAAAACTGTGCCAATTTTTTATGCAAGAAGCTTAAGTTAAGCAGCTTTTTTATTTCTTTCGAGAAACGCCAAAAACAAAAGCGACAAAAAACCAAACTGATTGCAACATTGTGAATCTGCTCAACCAGGCTTTTACATCCTACTTCAACTTGTACATTTTAAAACTGAGTGCGCGATTTGCAACCAAAGTTTTTGCACAAAACACCCTTTAAGCCCTTACAACAAAAAAGTGTACAATTGAAGTACAACTGAAATTCGTTGGAAAAGCAGCGCGATGACAGAAACTAACAATTCAGCTATTGTTTTTTGGGGGGGTTTTTTTCAGTTTTGTGCTGCGTGCGCCGAAATCAACAGTTTGATTGCAGCTAGCACTAAAGCCACAATCACAAGCATGCTTAACCACAACCCACATCCCACACAAGCACACCCACTCACACACACACACACATGCCCTTAACGTTGTCCAATTCCCGTTGCATTGTGTTGGCCAACATTTCAATTTAATTTTATTAAACGTTAACGTATCACTGTTGCCATGTCTGTGTACCCAACAATAGTCCGTTTTTATTTTTCCTTTCTGAAATAGTTTTGTTAGCTGCAGAATACAAATTTGCCATCATTAGATCTATTAAACTAGCAGCTAAATGAGTATTGAATTTGAAAAATGTATTGCTGCATGTGCTACGAATTGTTAAACATGAATATGTATTGAAATCAAATTTATATAAACTCATGATATTCTCAATATAATCTAATCATATCTGGCTGCACAGCAAACTCCTCGTCTTTAGCGGATAATTAAATTTACATACAAATATAATATGTCTGACCTTTTTCACTTACAAAAATACTTTTGTAAAAAATGTAATGACTTGCAGTCAAGGATTCCGTAAGCAAAAAAACGACCCTTTAATCACGCCTCTGGTATGAAATATTATCTGATGATACATATTGTTGAACATATACTTACGCTTAGGCTTTGGAATGCTACCAATTTTTAACAGGAATTGCGCCAAGACCTTTTTTTCATTTCTTTTCTGTTTTCTTTTCGTAATGTTCGTTTTGTCGGCCCAGATATGAATACACATTGGACACATTGATACCCGCTTGTCATGCAAGGGCGGACAGGTGTCGGCTCGAAATGTCTGGCAACTCTAGAAACTCTATTGTAGACACATTGGAGCTTGCCCGCACCCCCACGAGAAAAGTAGCGAAAAGCAGCCAAATGAGAAAGCTTCAGCCAAAGTGCAATCGAACATTTTGTTAATATACTTTATGAGTTTTTGGCTTGCGCGACGTGTTGCTGCCCCCAAAAAGCAGCGCCGTCTTGCTGTGCCACGCCTCGGCCTGACAGCAATGCCCTCGAGGGCATTGAAAGCCAAAGTGTAGCTTCTAAAAAGAATCAAGTCTGTAAACAAAAAAGTTGCCACTTCATGGTGAATTCCCTATGCTCTTGCAAAATTAATTTTTAATATAGTTCAAAATGTATAACTAATGCAAAGGTTAACGATTTTTCGGCATTAAGTTAAAAAAAAACCTTTTTGTTTTGCTGATTTTTCAAGCTTTTTCTTTTACCTGATTAGCTAGACAACAAAACAGATTGGTTTCTTTTTTTTTTAGAGTATTCCAATTGACATTGCCCTAAGAAAAAGTGACAAGTCGACTGACTGACTGAGTAAATGGCTGTCTGTCGAAGTGACGCACAAATTGACAGTCGATGGTGGCTTTATTGTCGTTCATTTCATTCTCCTTTCACTGTTTTCGCTTTTCATTCTGCCTTTTGCCTGCTTATCCACCTGGCTCTGTGTTTCCCCAGTGGTTGCGAATGGCAAAAAGAAAAAAATGGCAAAAGTAGTAGCAACAAGCATTTGGCTGCCAAGACAGCTTTTTATTGTCGCGTCTCGTCCTTGTCCTCGTTTCAATTTAGGCACATTTTATTATTTATATATATTATTTATTTATTTATTTATTTTATGCTGGCTATTATATGCTTGTCAGGCCACCCTGTTGTTTGCTTTAACAGCATACTAGTTTTCGCCTCGTTTCATTTCATTTCGTTTCGTTTCGTCCTTTATGTTAATGGGAAAGCAACCACAAAAGGTATACCTGCATATATCTAGATATATGTATATGTGCTGTGTGGGGGAAATTGAAAGTAAATAGTAATAAAAAAAGGGACTCGTGGCGTGGCGTGGCGTTCTGTTGTTTGTTGGTTGAAGGAAAAACGGGTTGATTTACTTTGGGGTCAGATCGCCAAATACTTGATGGCCAAGTATTTTGCATTTTGCCTGGCCAACTAATTGGTCATGCGATACGAATACCGATGGGAATTGTTTCTCTTGGTCGATGTGTTCCATCATCGTGCCATTCCCTTGTTATTATTACTGTAGCTGTTGCTGTTGCCTTTGTTGTTGCAATCAATTTCCGCCAAACACCAAGTTCCAAGTTCAATGCTGACGACAATCGGTCGTCGCCGTTGCTACCTTTTGCCAGCAACTGATGCTGATGACGTGCCTGGCGACACCAACGAAGCTGCATAATTTGCAAGTTGCCACCTTGCACTAGCAGAGAAATAGCAGAAGACGGAAAAAGGGAAGAAAATGTTGGTTGGTTGGCTGTCATTTAATGTCAATGGATTTCATTTTCATGCGCACAAAATCAACGGATATTGTGCAGTGACAATTTCCGCCCACCTACAACAAAATTTAGCTAAAAAGAAGAAGAAAAAATGTCAGAAAACACGTCAGCAAAACTTTTATACAGTCAGTTAGTTCGTCAGTTAGTTAGTTAGCCTGGTTACTGGCACAAGTAGACATGTTTAAGCAACAACATCGTCATATCATGTCTTGTAGCATATGAACTGACGTGCCTGCAGTTGGGCATAATAAAGCAGATGGCTTCAACAGCAGCCCGAAAAACGTCATGAAACATCGCTAATTGTAATAAAATACACTTGTTGATTGCACACAAGCAACCAAGTGAAAGATTTTGTGGGTGAAAACTTAATGAAATTCCATGTCCGTCAATCAAGTGCATGAGTTGAGAACTAAGTTTTAACGTAAGCGAAGCTGATGCAATTTTTAACTTAAACTTTGTCCATTTTGCAGTGAAATGTTATGTTTGTTTGCAGTTTGCCAGAAGATTGCACTGAAAGTGAAGATCAAGTTTCTTATATTGTTAAGAGTGTTTCTTGGTTTAACCCCAAACAAAATCGCTTTAAACGCCCTTTGCTTCACACATACATATGCATATCTCTAGAGCCTATTATCTGCATAAATAAATGTTCGATAAGAGCTCTTTGGACTTGGTTAGTGCGCTGTGTTTGTTCACTGTGCCACTCGATTGCCTTTTCTTTATTTTGAGTTTTATGCCAGTTATTGTAATTTTTAATGCTCCCACACAGACACACTGTGTGTATATATATTGGCATATCGATTGCTGGCTGACGTAGAGCAAAGAATAATGCTGATAGAAAATTCCTTTTGAGTGCCAGGACGCGCACTCAAATGACGCTTCATGGGACTAAAATGGGCACAGAGCAAACAACTAAATAGCGAATCCTCATCCATTCTCCAACCAACCAAGCATTCATCCGTCTATCTGTCTGTCTGTCTGGCTGTTTGTCCAAAACAAATAATCGTTTGGCTACTTGTGTGCCATAATACAAAGCCTTATCATATTGTATCTCTTAGTTTAATTCGAACTCTAACTTGCATTAAAATTTGCGTTTATTGCCAACTGGGGAGCTGTTTATATCATTAAGTAGCCAGGCTCAAAGTTATTTTGGGCATATAAAACAACATTGGCAAGCCAAGAAAAACATGTTCTTATTCTTTGCTAAAACTAGGTTTCAGCACTTTTTTGCTATTATATTTTAAGAGACATTTTATAGCCTAAAACATTTTGCCTGGTTTCATTTGGCTTGCTTAACTCTTTAGTTATACTTTTCTGACATGTCAATCGATTTGTATTCATTTAGCTAAACATTGACACTTTCCGCTCAACATTTGCTAATCTCTAGGTTTTGGCCTCAACTGAAAATGGGCAACAACATTCGTTTTTCGACTTTTTCGATTGACAAATTGTCAAAGCTGCCATTAATGCCACAATTTGTTCAGTTGTGTAATGAGCTTATGTATGTGTGTGTATTTGTGCGTGTTTTTGCAACCCAATTGATTTAATTGAGATTATGTGCTCTAATCTGTGCAGAGAGTAAATTATATGGTTGTCATTCCATTGATACCGTTTGCTGTAAAATGCAAATTCAAGTGCACCAAGCTCAACAACCAATTGAAATTGGGGGAAAGGAACTTTGTGCATGTGTATGGGTAAAGTGCTTTACATTTAGATAACTTGACAACTACATTGAGATAGTTTCAAACCAATACTACAATTGGATTTTACAATAATGTAATTTGAATTCATTTAAGGTTAGTTGCTGGCTGTTCTGAAAATGCCAAATAGCTGTATCAACTAATAATGATGGATCGTTTCTTTCTATTTTACTATCTATCTATCATTTCAACAATTAGTTGCCAAACTGTTCTGGCCTAATATCTATTGGCAGATGTGTTTAATTCGGTTTTCGGTACTTTTGGTTTATATACTTTTTCATGCCTACTCTGAAACAAAAACATTTTCATATATTTGTAGGCCAAGGTCAGTACAAACACAGCGCACTTTGCCCCCACCCCCACACTCTGCTCTCTTGTCGATCTTGTAAATGTTTTATGGACAGTCTGCTGCACATTAACTAATACATGTACTAGTACGTACATATATCTTATCATAGTTTTTGTTTCGTGTTTGTGTGTGTTGCAGCCAAATGTTTTTATAATACGCATTTATCATTTATGGATCTGAAAGGGGGCGAAATGAGTTGGAGTGGGCACGGCGTCATCAACAAATTTCATTATGGCCAACAAAAAAATTCATCATCATTATAGTTATCGTTATCGCAATCATCATCATCGGCATGTATCTGTGCTCTAGTTTATTTTCATTACGTTAATTCATTTGTAAATATTTTCCTTAACTTTTACAGCCAGCTTCGTTGTCTTTGCTGCTGCTTTTCTTTCTGCTGTTTTTGTTGTTATATTCACTGCGTCCTTTCTTGTTTACATACCGATTTTCCAGCATACCCGCCACCCATCTCTCCCTATCCATATTATTATATTTTCGACAAGAGTTGGGTGCTCAATTTTATTGGTATTTGTTGTCATTCATACGTCCTTTTCTTTCATACCCTCTCTCATACTCTCTCTCTCTCTCTCTCTCTTACACCCAAACAGCGCACAGTGGGTGTCAATTGTCATTATGAATCGTAACAGCATAAATGACTTGTGTAATTGTTGGTAGTTAAAGAAAACAGTGTACAATCCCACAGCTGGATACTTTTACAATAGTTTCACTGCTCTGATTGCAATCTGTTGTGTAATCGTATATCAAAAGCTGTTTATATGAAAGTAAATTAGTTTAAACTTATCTAGAATATCTAATAAGTACTTTCAACCACTGTGCAGTGTACACTGTGTATTTAACGTATTTGCATGCCATTTTTTATGACTCAACACTTGGCACGTTGTCTACTTGCCTCAACCTTCCTTCTCCTACGCAACACTACCAACCATCCATCCACTCTCAGGTTTCCTACTTGGTCGACCTTGCGCAGCATTTGCTGTTTGTTTGTCTTTCGGTCAGTTTTTCGCGTTTGCAGCATTTGCAATTGATGATTAAGCGCATTGGCCATTAATTGCTTGGCCACTGAACGCGGTTTTTTTTTTTGCTCTTCTTTCACTTTTTTTCCTTTTTGTTGCTGTTTTTTTTTTGCATACGCTTGGCTTTTGTGCATCGTTCCTGTTGCAAGTTGGCAAGAAATGTGAAGAAAAGGAAGAGTGAATTGGAGTGAATACATTAAGTGCAGGCGCTCAAGGACCTTGGCCATTAGCTGCGGCACTTTCAAGTGGAATGTGTGTGGTGGTTTGTGAGTGTTGGAGGTGGAAAGGTGGGCGTGCCAGGTGTGGCACTGATTTATGCAAATTGTCGTTTTGATAAGCCAGTGGAAAAATTGAATAAAAAAACGAATCTTTTAACCCTATGAAATGACGTCAGCAACACACACACGCACACATACATATGGAAGCTGTTGTTGTGTTTGTCGAATTGGCCACAAAACTGCGCTTTTCATTTAACACAATTAAAGTTTGCAGCCAAATTGTGCAGCACGAAAATTGATTTTAATCAAATTAAATGTTAAAGAGTTTCTGCTCAACAGCTATTAAGTGTCACAGAATATGTGAATCTAATGTAAAAGTGCTTAAAAATAGTTGAGTGTTTAATGTAAAAAGTTATGAGTGAACAAACGGCAAACACAGATATTTGTAGCACATTGTTAAACTGTGCTGTTGAGAGCACTCTTTGGCGCAAAGTTTCTTAGCAACAATGTGAAACAATAAGCATAATAACAATGTTTAGTTTTGTAACTAACCAACTAACTAACGTAGTAAGAATACTTGCATCCGCTTGTTAAGTTCAGCTCAAGTTGTCTTAAAGTGTTGCCACGAGTGGCCACAATAAATGACAGAATAAGGAGCAGCATTTATGCCGTTTTAACTATTTGCGGCATGTGCCTAGTCTACTGCCGTTGTTATGCATTCCAAAGACAGTCGGCTAGCGCTATTTATTTGCCACTTCATTATTGCGCACAAGGTGTCCCACGGAGCAGGGCTGAAGGCAGTAAAGACTCTGGACTAAAGGCTAACTGTTTGCCGCTGCGGCAGCTGTAAAATTAATTTGAAATGTTGACTGGTCTCGTACTTGACTGCCAAGGGGATAGCTTGGGTTGGTTTTAACTGGCAGCCTGTTCATGCCGTTCCATTTCATTTGGCCATGGCAGTGGCTAAAGAAAATTGAAAACGCATATTTGTGGGTGTTTGCGTATTTTTCATTAAGTATTTTCAAACAAAACTTTCTGAGAATTTTTCTCCAACAGTTTGTTGAAGACTTGTCCCATTGCTTAAGGGCAATCAAAAGAAACTGTTAAACTACAGACGCAACACTTAAAAAATGTAGTTTAAACTTTAAGACAATGAAAAAGTAGATAGTTTATATTGAGTTTAAATCCTTAATACAACTTCAAGCGAAACAATCGAAAAAGTTTCTTTAAGCAAGCTGTTTTTATATGAAAATTGTTGTGTTTTTTATGTACGCTGCTGCCCCAAAATCCATTCAAATGAGCCGATGAAACCTTAAGCGGAGCTGCCAGTTAGCGTTCCTAAGACTCAGCCAGCCAGCGAGCCATAAGCTGGCATTTTTGGGGGGAAAGCGAAGCATTTCAATTTTGTATTTTTAATTACCGAGTGCGGCGATGATACAACAGCAACACTCACTAATTAACAGCAGCCAAGGGAAGGATAACAAAATATCAGACTGCCAAGCAGGCAGGCAGACAGGCAGGCAGGCTGAATATTAAGCATACGAAGCGTTGGTCGCTGAATTTGGCGTACACTATATACACAAAAATCATAAAAACAGGAATAAAAAAAAAGAAAGAAGAGAATTTAATATTAATAAACTAATTGTTTGGCAGGCGCAGGGCATAAGCCTGACAGCAGTCGTCGCGTTTAGCCATTCACTTTCGCCAGCAGCAAAGAGTTTTTGTGCTGTCGCTCTTGCTAAATACACAATACAGTTTATGTATGTGAGGCAGACCAGCAGCAGCAATCGCAGCGCTGGCAGCAGCAACAACAAAGAAGCAACAAGAACAAATTGCTGCCAACACTAAAAATAACAATTTCCGCTCTAATAAACATTTCCGCTTCGTGGAATTTAACATTTTACAATAAATTAGGTGAGAAGAAATAACCATAAGCCATAACCAGATAACCATATATAACAAACACATAGCCATAGATGAAAAACACACACACACACACACTTGCTCGCACTTTCTCTATGTGTGTGTTTTGTTTTTGTTTGTTGTCTTTTATTTAGGCAACTTTTCTATCGATCAAATTAAGCTTGTTTGCATACCACACGTATTATATATTTATTAGAATTTCAAATTGATTTTTCATTTAAAGTCAGAAAAATGTTGAAGCTGCTTGTTTTTTCTTAAACATTTTAGAGCTGTAAAGCTTTACATACAGCTGCCAATGGGGCACGTACGGCATTATTATGTGATGTGCATTTCAGTTGAATATTTTCGAAATATTCTGTTATACTTTTCAGCATTGGTTAAATATTATGTCTGCCGGGCAGTTTCATGAGTTGTTCTTTCATTTTTATTTCTTGTTACTGCAAAAATATTTTGTCATATTTTTTGGCATATGCATAACTCTAAATTGATGTCTGTAGTTATGTTCGCTTTTGCTGTAATGTTTTTAAAAGCCACTAAAAGTTACCTGACACGTACCCACTGAAAGCATTAAACTTTATCATAAACTTTTCATATCCTCTGTATTTTAATATGTGTACTGCCAAATGTTTGCTTAACCTATACCCTGTAGATATTAAAAGTATTTCTTGCTGATAGAAAGGGTATCTAAAGCTCGAACGTTTTAAGAACAAACACGCACGCACATATTCTCTCCGTTTAGTTACCAAAATGACTTTTGCATGGTTTGTCATGTGCGTAGGAGAGTGAGAGGTGGGAAGAGCAAAGAAAGTAGCTTAAGGTGATGTGGAGAGGGATGTTTGCAAATGCTTAGAGTGTCACGTACTTGTTAAATTAAAAACGATTACTTACTCAAATTTGCTGTCGCTTTGTTGCACTTAACTTAAATTGTTATTGTTATTAGATATATTTCTATATAAAGTCAGCGGCTCAGTTCGGTGGCTGTGTTGGAAATAGGTGGGCCTCTGGGGCTGCTTGTTGAGGGTATTTCAATTAAAACGATATGCCGCAGGATGCAGAATAAGAGCAAAGGGAGTGTACAGAACGAAACGGATAGAACGGCAGGGAAACGAGGGGCTGATTCTGAATGCGCGTGGCGCTGACAGCAAATGAAAAACCCAAACGAAAATGGAAAATGCTTGAAATAATGAAATGAATAAAACTGAATTATAAGCATAACAAATATAAGAAAGTATATATACTAACAAAGCTAAAAGAAAATTAAAGAAACAACAACAAAGAAAAGCGGCTGGTATAATTTGGAAACAAAAAGACTAAGGGAACAAACAAACAAACAAACGAAAGTTACAGATTGAATGCAACCAGTTCGTTCTCGATTTCTCAAACGCTCTGAAAACGCAATGCGAAAGTAAGCTCCATGAGAATGAGGCGAAAACTTGGCTAACCTTAGGAGTTTTAAAGTAATTGATAAATGTGTTGCTTTATATACCTCAAAAAGCTTAAAAGTATGCTACAAGAAGACACAATCAAAATGGAGCAGTTGCCGAAAAGTTTTTCGTATACATTTATGCAAAGTTTGTTCGTTTGGTTCGTCTCAAATTCCAATGAAAGGCTGACCCAACAAGGAATGTTTGTGTGTGCCAGTTTTTAATTGAAATGAAATGTGAATATACACTTATAAGTCGGCTAAAAGCTTATGCAAAGGGTTCAGTTTCGTTTCGATTTTACTTTTCAACCTTTGTTTACGGACTATGTTTGACGATGGGTGGGTATACTAAGGGTGGACAGGAGTAAGGTATGTATGGGCATCAGTTTAACACTAAGCTGCTTTGGTCTACCATCGCCGTCTTCATCAACGTCATCAGCTCAAGGAAATCGCATGACAAGCCGCCATTTTTATGACAGGAAGCGGCAAACTAATATATACAACAAAAAAGTTTTTCATTTACATTGTGGTTAATGTAGTTCGTTTTCTTTTTTTTTGTGTTATTTGTATGACGTCACAATATTTAAGCTATACAAGACAAGTAGATACCTCTTAATATGTTTAGTTTTAGCTGCAATAATCGTTTTATAGTTTTCTTTTACAGTACAGGGTATAAAAAAACATCTGATGCAATAAAAATAGCAGCTTGTTTTGTAAACATTCTTTTGGCAGCTGCTTATTTTATTATGGTTACTTTATTTTTTGTATATTGAAGTAAATACCTTTTGTTTGTGTCGCCTTAGATTGCGTATACGTCATACTGTCCCTTGACCTTGGTTAATGCGGTAAAAGTGAAAGTTAAAAAGAAAATGTTTTGTTATTGCTGTTGCTAGAGTTTGGCACAGTTCGTGTTATATAAGTGTGGGCTGGCAAAGGCACAACATGGCAGCACAAGCAACAGAGTCCTTTGGTGTAATTAGCCAATTTGATTCGAGTTTAATTACTTTTGATGATATTGCGCTTAATTATGCGCACTTAATCGCTGCATAAAGGCCGCATTGTTTTCAACTTTTGATGGATGCCTTATTGACTTGATGCAATTATGTTTCAATAGCATAATGCATTTAAAGCCATAAAAGCTTTTGCTTTTGTCTCTCTGCAAGTGTAATTGATTATTGTTACGCTATAATTTTATTGTTTGTGTTAAATCTATTGTATGCTTAAATTTCATAATGTTGTTCAGCTTATTTTCAATCCAATTGTTGGCCCTGCTTGAGTCTGTAAAGAGTCGGGAAGCCTGTGCCATATTTGCGCATAATTAAGTGCTTTGACCAAGCAATGCCAATAAATGATAATTCATGTACTCTGCTAATTCCCTTTTGCATCACAATTTCCGGCGAAACCAATCGTCATAAATTGACATTTGCAAGTTGTTAGCGCTGCAATTAAATGTAATCGAAACGGACACACATTTCAGTGGGGACCTCATCCAAAATATCTCTCTCTCTCTCTGCGTAAGTGTGTGCGTGTGTGTGTGTGTGTGTGTGTGTGTGTGTGTATCGAGAGGATAATTTCTATAAGCAGCTTCGTTCGGTTAATCAATCCGCTTGGCATTCAGTCAGCAACAGAGCAGAGTGCAGTGTGCAGAGTGAATGGGGAGACACGTTCAAATTTCATTTAGTTAATTCAATGAACAGTTGCTAGCTAAGGCAAAATGTAAAGGGTCGCTGGTGAGGGGTAAATGTATGTCAAAGGCAGTAGCTTGAGGGTGTCTTTTGTTGGGTTTATGTGGCTGATGGGCTTTTGCCTTTTGGCTAAGTCTGTGGTTAGTTGCTTTTTGCTGTGTTGTGGCCCGGGCTGTGCGGTTGTCTGCCCGGCGACGTGACGCAAATGAAGATGTCGAAACGTGCTGAGCTGATCATCGACAGCTACAGCCACAGGGGCGGGTTAGTGGGCGGCAATGGATAATACAATGCTACAACGCAACAAGGCAACGCCTTGGTGCAGTAGAATAAACCCAAAAGTCGATAGAAGCAGAGGCAAGAAGCCAGCTGACAAAGCAAACAAAACACTGGATAATAAAATGTTGTATTAAATTCATAAAATGTGTTGACAACAAAATGTATAAAAGCAGCATGTAGTAAAAAAAAAACAAACACAGAACTTACAATCTAATGTCATGACAGAATATTAAATTTCAACAATTGGGAAACTGTACAGATTCGGCAAATAATCAAAGAACTTTAAACTGATGATTATCTGTTATTTGAAAATTATTCAATTTGTGTGTGTGTGCGTTTTGAATTAATTAATTAATTTGAATGAATATACAATTTGTATCAATGTGTATTTATCTAGTTAGAATTAATAAATGCGTTGGCTTTGGAAGCATTACAAAAGCTGATTTGATTGCTTGCTGTGTCTTAATTGAATAATGTGCTTATCTAATTAAAGTGTTGATTAAAGTTGCGTTGATTAGACTGTGCCTAGAGTCATGTTTTCTATCTTGTGTTAAATATGTTTTTCTCATTTCTTTATTGTTTTAATTTTAGCAAAAGTTTATTATGTTTTGCACATTGAATTGAGCATTATCTTTTTTTTTTCTTCTAACAACAGCCACAAATTGTTCTTGCTGTCTTCTATCGCTTTCCACTAGAAAATCCTGTGAGAATCCTTGCTTTTGTGTACTCAACTGTGAAACGCAACTCAAATTGGAATTTCTTATTGCCGTTTGCAGAATGCGAAGATTTGTTTTTTTGTTTTTTCTCTCTCTTCCTCTCATCTTGTTTGCCTCAGCTGCTGCTTTTAAGCCTATAACACTTGCCAAGAGGCAAAAGAGGCAAGCGAGCAGCAAGCGAACTCGACGCCATTTTGACACTTTTGCGCTGGCATTTCGCTGAATATGAATTGAAAAGGTGAATGTAAATGTGAATATGAATGTGAATGCGATGTAAATGGAAAGTTTAAGTGGGTGTGTGTGTGTGTGTGTCTGACTGACTGTCAAAGTTTTTGGTCCGTGATGAGTTTCAGCTGGATGCCTTAATCAGTGAAAGTATGCGAGCAACTTCCGCTACACCATTCCAGCCCACCCACAACACCCAACACTTTTCGTCAACTAAAAGCATTATAACAATATTACGTATACGTCTGGCGGTACGCGGTATCATCAATAATTTATGCATACAAAAAGCTTCATGGCAGAAGTAGCTGGCTTTTAAGCTTAACCGCGCTCTATTCAAGACAACTCAGAACCTTATCTCTCTTTGAAACTCCCCAAGGCAGGTGGGCTTGTATTGTGTGGCTTAGCTGTAACCGCAAGCAGCATCTGTTTCGGTTGCATGCTGACCAGTATGGCCCAACTGCAACTGCCACTGACAGTTAATAGCCCGCCAACTCTGACCGCAACTACACACACAAACAATTACCTGCAGCTGGCAACTGGAATTGTAAATGCAAAAAAAAAATATTAAATAACTCTATATATATATATATACTAAGCAAGTTGTAATTTCTTATAAATTTAAGTAGATTTTGGCGATAGATAAACTAAATTGATAATATCTTTTTGCCTCTCGTTTTTTTATTTGCAGGTAAGCTTGGAAATTATTGACGGATGCATTAATATTAATCACATAATTAATAGTAGTATTTTGTGAATCTCAACTCATCTAAAGCTAAAAGTTGGCTTATTTATCGCGTATTTGGCAAGTAAATGAAATTTAATATTAATGTTGATAAAAATGCAAAGAGCTGCGTAGCGTTGCGTATCCTTGGCTGGCTGGTTAATTTGCCTCCTACGCCCTGTGGCACAAACAAATGCAATTAATTTGTGTTTCTTGGCACCAAATTCATTCGTTTATATCTGGAACAGTCAACAAACAACAAAGCATAATGAAAGTGTAAATCATATAACATCAATTTTCATTAAGGACGTTGACAGGCGTTGTCCATTTTGTAGGGTCAGTGTTCGAGGTGCCGAGAGTTGTGGAGAGAGAAGAGTGGTAAGGAAATGCGTTATTATGCTGGCAATTGCGTTGATTTACTTAAAGCCGGTTTGCGTTAAACAAAACTAATTACACAGAAATGTATTTAAATGATGAAATTGAAAAGCAAGACTTAGAATGAGAGAACTATAGTTATAACTTAGTTCTGTGCACGTGACACTGGCAAATTGAAAGCAGAAAACTTTTTGCCACATCCAGCGTAAATAACAATCGCACAATTGCAACACTTGGCCCGCCTAGCCCCGTTTCGCCTGAACTAAAGCTTAAAGAAAAAAAAAAACAGGCTAGAAAAATATGATGACGGGCTCGTCCCAGCTCCTTGAGACATTCTCCAGAATGTCAAGGGTGTAGACCTTGTGTTCAAGTGGCCCGCAGCTGGCAGTCGTCTTGAAAGCATTGTAAATTGCTAAGAACTTAAGAGCTACAATATATACATATACACTACACTCAAACGTTAAACACAGAGAGAAAGAGAGAGAAAGAGAGGGGACTTACTGCATCGTCTTGGCCATATCATGCGCGTTTCCAATGAACTATTGAAAACAACTTTATGTACTGTTCCACAAACGGTTTGTTAAGTGCAGCTTATGAAAATAACTCACGTTTTTCCCAAGAACTATGCCTCAGAAACTTTTTCTGTTACACTCGTTTAGATTGCAACTATAAAAAGCATTTTATGTTTGTTTTGTTCAAGTTCTTGTTTAATAGAACGATAAGAGAGCGTTTAAATTTAATAAGTAACTTCAAAACACACACACGCTTCTCACACAAATGCCTGTATTCAGACTAAGGATATGATCTTTGATATATATATATATATATATATATATATATATATACATATGCGTAGATTTTCGTTGTAAGTGCGTGTGATAAGATTGCCACAGTTTAATGAAATTGTTTGTTGTTGTTGTTGCACTCCCTTTAAAGCATTGTCGCTTAATTTTGCTTGCTTTGTGTCTCAATATTGCGCTGAGTCTCGAAGCTAGGAGGAAATGAATGAGAAGTGGCAACACAGCTCTGGGGCAATCTGGTTGTGGTGAAGAGGTAATGCGGTGCCAAAATGAAAGAATGGAATTGCTTGCCATGTGGCAATGACGAGCACAAAAACCGGCAAAAAAAACAGCAGAACACAACCTGAAATGTAACTGAAAACGAAAGCAAGAAACGCGACAACGATGCTAACAATTTGTTGTTGCTGTTGTTGCAGCTTATTTATTTCATTCCATTTCAATTTTGCGCTCATTTCATGCATATGATTTTAATTTTGGCTTGCGTATTTGCTACCTCTCTCTCTCTCTCCCTTTTCTTTCCTACTTGTTGCCTATTTCTTAACACACACATTTGCGCACGTTTGTAATTTAATTTGGTTGTGTACATGCGATGGCAAAGTGAAAACAAAATTGGCATCAGCCAGCAACCACAATCTCATAATGTCCTCTCCTCCTCTCGTCAAGGTCCTCTCCTTCAACTGGCCATAGGTATGAGGCAAGTGGGATTGTAGCTGGCTTTGGGGGTCACAAGAACGAAGTATGGACTGTGTAACAGCTGTCAAATGCTGCCAGCAGATGGCGTTTTCACAATCTGATGTATGCTGCGAAACCAAATCATAAATGACATTACATACAATGAGATTGCTTCTGGACAGCGGCAGACAGCAACAGCAACAGCAATCACATATGTGATTGGGTGGCAGCAGCAACTGTTGCAGCAACAATTGGTTGCCACTGGCTTTAATTTATGTATGTCACTCCTTCTGGCCTGGCTTTAGTGTCAGCAGTGACTCATCATTTTGTAAATTAAAACTGAACACTTTTGCGTCATCATGCCAAATGTTGAATGCAAGAGTAACGAACACAGATACTCGATTTAATTCTGCAAACGCACAACTTAAACTCCAAAACAGTTTTGTTTACAAAGTCTTGCTTAGTGGAAACTAAAAGAAATGCTTTGAGTGCATCGAGTATGTAATGAATTTAACAGATTATTTACTTAAGTTGCAGCTTAGAAACGATCTAACTCAAAGCAATTTCCTTAGTTTTACTCTCACTTTGCACTAACACTTTACTTGTTTGCATCCTTTTCACTCCAAAGCTTACGAAATCGATTTGCATGCATGGCAAAAAACTTGTTGACCAACGACATTTCCGCAAGAAAAACAACAACAGCAATAAAACTATGCTCTAAAGCAGTTTCAGGAATTCTTGCTGGAATCGTTGCGGAATGCAGCAAAATGATGTGTAAGGAAGAAATCCGAATGTTACACACATAATAATCCAGTTGCGAGCCAAAAGAACTGAGGAATTTACGACTGTTGACAGTGTGCGCGAAAGTTGCGTCACTTTTTAGTGCTTCAAAACGGGCAAACGATGTGAGAAGAGTGCTCTACAAGTTTGAGTTCTTCGCAAAAAAAAAGAGAAAGGAAAGAAGGATGGCGTGGCGAATGCGTGCAATTTATGCAGCTTGCCTGGAGTTTACAACTATTTTTATGAAGCCAAGGGCAGCGCGAAAACATACAGATACGTGCAGACAGACAAACAAAGACAGAAAGAGAGAGAGACTTCTGACAGACGGCAAGCTTTTGAGAAACAAAGTTAGAAACATTTGTCTGCCTACTGTCAAGGAGCAATCAAAAAAAATTTGTACACTGTTTTGCCACGCATGCAAATGGCCGGGTGGCTAGCCACCCTTCGCCCTGTCCTTACGCACCCAAATGAAGCCATTTGTATGGCCGGTTGGCCTAGTAGCGAATATGTATTGTATGTGCGTGTGTGGGTGTGGGGAAGAGCTGCTTTGTTATGTTGACAGGCCCATAAAAGCAATAAGACGCCAACAGTTCCGCTCAAGAACTTGACTGGATGAATGAATGAATGAATGAGTGAATGTTTGCCTGGCTAGATGGATGGATGGTCGTGTTCAAAGCTAAGACTAAGACTGTCTCATAAGTAATTTGCCTCATGAAAATGGCCAATTTGACTGAAGCAACTTACCAAAGCTAACTTGGAGACGACGCTTCGCGCTCTCGCTCTCCATCTGTCCATATAATAAATATATGCGATATACATTTACGCAAAAGTCGTGAAGAGTATACGCCAAAAACTTGCCCAGCATGACGATGAAAAGTTTTGTGAAATTTTTGTGCAAGTGAGTTCTTCGCTCTTAAGTGGGCTCATTGTTTCTTAGTTGTAGCCAAGTTTGCTGAATGTGCAGCGTGATTAAAGCCATCGTCAAGTTTTGCCAAACGTTTAAAACACCGGAAAATTGTATACGCCCCCAAAAAGTTGGCCAAACTTGACAGTGACAAGTGCTTAAAGATACTTTAATCATTTTGTAGATAGATATTTTAATTTTCTCCATTTCTAAGCTATGCACAGTTTTTAATTAAATCTTGTGTGCAACTTTAAATTAAGTCTTTATCTAAGAGCTCAAATCATGTTCTGATGACTTTTGACATAGTTATGACCATATTTATGTAGAGGTCGAGTTATAAAGTTGTTCACATTCACATTTTTATAGCTTGCATATTCTGAAATTTTGTACACAGTTAAGTGCATAAGCTGCTTTAATTGTTGTTATGCAAATGAGAAATGTGTTAAAAAATTTTACACACCTGGTGGTCAAGTGCAGCAGCAGGTAAAATACAGCCTTTATTGCTGTTGTTGTTGTTTGTTTGCTGCTGCGGCTACTTGCTGGTCTAGTTGGTCTATTAATAGATGTGAATCAGGTGGAAGCAAAGGCAGAGACTATCGATTTTCAGCACATAACACCAGTACCCGTATACAAATTTGAGCACAACATCCAATGCATAAGGCAAAGGCGCCACACAAAAATAGTCCACGACCAGCTCGAAGGATATGTCGATTTATGTGAGCGCGTATGTGTGTGTTGGTTTCTGTGCATGTTCCGGCTGAGTGTGTGTGTGTGTGTGTGTTCGTGTTAATTTTAAAATATTGACCAAAAAATGTTTGTGCCTTATAACAGCTTGGGACCATTTGTCAGTTGTTGGGTTCAGCAAAAATGCCAAACAGCATTTTGGTGTTGCATACTTTTTTGGGCAATTTCTTTTCCTTTAGCTGCTGCGGATGTCGTTGTTGCATTTTCAATGGCCATTAAATTTAATTGCATGTTGAAAGCTATTCATTATGTAAACAAATAATTGAAACTAAATAGTGCAAATAGCATTCGTAAAATAATGCCAACACGTTTGGGAGCCATTCATTAAACAAGAGTAACGAACGAAATTCTTTTAATTAAATATTGCAGAGATATTTCAACTCTATATGCCAACATATATATTGTTCATTTATGTGTTGTTTGCCAGCGCTTGCCGCTTTGAATTGCTTGCAAAATTGTCTTTGTGTCTCCACACTTTTTACGTATGTGTATGACAATCTGTTGGCATCTGGTCAAATGGAACGTGGCCGAGTTATGGTTAGTTTTTATGTAAAGAGGCATCGTCTTCATGCTTGTGTATTGCTGCGCTTGTAGCATGGCATTAATTTTATGCATTAAATGCGTTGACAGCTTGTTTGGCACGCCCACAATGCCAGGCCACAAACGTGTGTGTGTAACATAAAGACACAAACACACAGACAGTGAGGCGTGCCAGGAAAAATTCATATAGCTGGGGCGAATTTTGGGTCAAATTTTAATGCACGCAATGCCGCAGACACGACCGCAAAATGGTGTGTGACGGTAAAAGCAACACAGCAAGGACATATTCAGCAACAAAAGCAGCAGTGGCGAACAGCAAACCAGAAAATGGCACACACGGAAAGTAGCTCCAACATTTCCTTCTTGCCAACCTTCCCCACACCTGCTCACCTGCCCACCGAGTGGCCCATGCCTCAAGCCCAACTATCTCTCATACTAGTTCAGCGACCATGGTCTTTTTCAGCCCCCCTCAACGTACATACACATGCGCGTAATTGCACACATGGCTAAAGCCAAAGACAAACAACGTGAAGCTGCTGCCAAGAAGACCCATAAAAAAAGCGCAAACGAGATAGGCAACAAAGTAAGAGAAGGAAAACAAATGAATGCTAGCCAAAGATTGAGATAGGCAAGAATAATGGCAGTTTCTAGTTTTATTCGATTTACCGGAAACACAATCATTGTAAAGCATTTCCCTTAAAAACTTATGAAATCAAGTCAAGAAAGAAAACAATATTTTTTTTTTTGCCTATTATCATTAGTTAAGTCCAAAAATATAACTGTGTAAATTGTGCAACACTTTTTGAAACTTTGAAAATAAACCAAATTGTCAGTTACTTATGCTCTAATTGGCGATTAGCTGCTTTGGGGGCTACTTCAGTGATGATTATGGGCACTTTAAGCTGACCGGGGACAGAACTGATGAACAGCTGTAAATGTCGCAATCGCTGTCAAATTGCCGCGACGGCAGGCAACGTGATTGATGATGATGGCGATGATAATGATGTTAATGTTGATGAGAAAGCCAGACATGGACAGAAAGAGAGAGACAAAGTCAAAGCATATTCGAGTGAAAGAAAGAGATAGAGTATGCAACAGAGTGGCACTGTTTAAGCGACGTTAATTATCAGTGTTAGACGCCCAGCTGTGATAGGACAGTAATCAATACCAATAGCAAACACAGCAGCAACAATAACAACGATAAGCAGAAAGTCAATGCACGTCATAAAGTAATCTGAGTATATCAATAAATTGGCATTAAATGGAAAATCAGTTGAACTTGATTGATGCATAGATAGTACTTCAATTAATTGAGCAATTGAACAGCATAAATACCTACCTGTGTCCTAAGAAACATGGAATGTGTAATAAGAGAACTTCAATATGATATTCAACAAACTTTGAGTAAGTATAAGTAATTGTATTTGAGTTTCACACAAATTAACAAGACACATTTAACATGTAAATTTGATTACCATAGCGTACATATATATATATGTAGTTGACAATGCTGGTGAAATCATGTAGAAAGATATTGGTTGTCTTGTATTGCCATGGTAGACACTTGAAATGCGGGACCGCATAGCAGGAGCGACACCGCCACACAAATAGACACAGATACCGATACAAACATACAGCAACAGAGAGACAGACAAAGAAATAGATACAATTACAGGACAGTTCGAGACTGGCAGACAGACATGTCAAAAGTTGCTTTATTGGCTTAACACACACAGGAAATTGCAACGGGCAACGGGCAAAGGCAAAGGCAGAATACAAAAGCAATAGCAATTGTAAGCCCAACAACAAAAGTAACACCCAAAGAAGACGTGAAAATCAATGATGGCATTGCCAAGCCAAGCCAAGCCAGGACAAGCCGATTTCAAATGGGAGTTGGTTCTACTTACAAACACCTGCCCCAAGGACCTAACGCCAGCAGCAGCAGCAGATTCTGCCACAAGCATTGCCTTTATTCGTATAAATTCCTAGACATACACATGTGTGTGTGTGTATAAAGACTATCCGGGCTGTGTTACCTGTCTTAGATTGTTGTCAGACACGCAAATGGCAATAGCTACATACAAATAAGTAAGTGTGTGTGTTTGTGTGTGTACATGATTGTGTCTTACATGCGGTCACACCCACAAATGGTAGTGCCTCCCCTATAAAACTAACTGATTAAATTTATGCGCCCTTCGCAAACCAAATAAAACAAAAATCATACAAAAACTCATTTGGCAAATAAACAACAGCAAAGCCCCAAACGAAAAGAAAAAAAGAAAGTTAATAAGGCCAGTAAATTGGGTGCGTGATGATGTTGTTTACACTTGCAAACTAACTAGTTGTTATGTGCAGCAACTATAATATTTTCTATAATAAACATTTCTCGGTAGATTCTCATCTTTTTGTGACACTTTGCTTGTGTAAATCTGTCAGTTTAACATGTTTAGCCTTCAACGGAAATTCCATGCGATACGCTTACATAAATCCTGAACAGAAGCCAAAGCATTTTCAAAGGAAGCAACAGTCGAGTCATTAGAAAAAAAAGAAATTGAAAACCAACTATTATTTTACTCACTAACTTAGTAACTTTTTCCAGTCGCTGTTTTTGTTTTCTTAAGGTCTAACAAGGCTTGACCTGTGTCTTAACCTATGTACACACTCGGTCACACTCACTTGTTGCGTTTTGTCTGTCTATTGTCCATTGTCTGTCTCTGTCTCTTTCTTTTTCTTTCTCTTTTTCTTTTCTTTTTTTTTAATGTGCTTGCCAGCAGCTCCCCCAACCAGCTCTTCAACAATATATATTACAGTGGGCGCCATTGTTTGCGATGGCATAAAGCAAAAAACACAATAAAAATAGCTAAGCAAAACTACTTGACGTTTGGATATCCTGGTTTCTGTTATTTGCTTTGCTTAAAAAAAATAAATATATAAGCTTTTAATAGTTTATTTGTTCCCTAGTGTTTTTACAAGCTTATCCGTTCTGATGCATTGAATGATTATAGGGTATTATATAAAAACACTACATCAACTGTTGTGGCAGTTACTTATTGTTCTTGTCGTTTCCTGCTGTCGTTACACTCAGCGCTTGCCGCTGCTGCTTGCCACCAAATGTACCATGGCACCATGCCCACTATTCTTCAAGTATTTGCCAAATAAGAAAATAACGAAATATGCTTTTACCAAAAAGAAATTTGACGGCCTAACAACAATACTTGCACAGAAAGCAAAAACACACAACCAAAACAACAAGACAAGAAACAAGCAAGCAAGCAACGTAGTTGTCGTGGCTTGTCTTTGTTTGTTGTGTGTGTGTTTTTGTCGTGTATTTGCTTTTGATATGCGTAATTATGTGTACACACATACATATGTATTACCTTATGTGTTTTCTGTTGTATACAGTGTGTATTATTATGTGGTAGCACATTATTAAAATGCCGCTACGTCGCAAGCGCCGCGTCAAGCATATCAGAAACATGCTTGTTGCATACGTATACGTAATAAAACAGGGTGTTTCATATGCACTTGATCCTTGCTGCGGTTCAGAGGTGTCATGCCATTATATATGGTCATCGCTTTCCCTTCGCTGATTAAATGTTCTATCGTCTTTAAGACCCTGTATACCTGTTTGGGTTTTCTCTCGCATTTATATGCGCCTCTGTGCCTGTGTATTAAGACGAATGTCATTTCCACGCGACTTACGCTGCTTTTGCTTCTTCTTATTGTTATTCTTCTTGGTCTTGTGCTTTGAGCCAGCTGATGTTTCAACGTCCATTGTCTATGCCCTCGCGCTTCGGCAAGCCTCTTCGCACCCTTTTCGCTCAGCTGTTGCTTTGCTTTGTGTATGGCGCATACTTTCAGGCTGGTTTACCCGATTCGCTCACTTGTCTTTACTTGGCAGCAACAGCAACAGCAGCGACAACAACAACAACAGCAACAGTTGCTAGCTGGTTTCGTTCGTCTGTTATTGTTTTTCATTTTTACAACCATTTTTATGTGCTGGAATTGCTGTTGGGCTTTGTGGCTTGATGGGTTTGCTTTCGTACATATAGTGTAGTGCTTATACTTATAAAAAGTAAGCACATTACATTCTTACACACACATACACTGTGTATGTAACTTGTTGCTCTTTCATTTCAATTTCGTCTGCTTGGCAACTTTAGCGCTTCACTCGGGTGTGCAACAAAGTAATCAAGGCAATCGTTTATGTGCATTTTAAATGTTAACGTTTACAATTTCTCTTTTCCCATTTACCTTTTACGCTTTTCTTTTACCTATAACCTTTCAACTGTAATTGTAACTGAACATTGTGTCTTTGGCGCACTTTCAAATTTAATTTGCAATGAAAAATGTTGCGAATAAAATTGTTGATTGCAGATTGTTAACTGCTTTTTGTCCAATATCAGTGTTGGCTCAGTTGACAACTATTAGAAGCCTCAGTAAAATTAATGTTTTCAATTCATAATTAAAGACCTTAAGCTCAAGATGCGCAAAAGCTCAACGTGCATTGAAGCACCCACTCATAAATTTATATTTTTTTAATGTCTTTTTTTTTTTCATTCTGCTATGCAATCTGTCAATTCGTTAACGTCAGGTCCAGTTCGCGAACTTGGCTGACTATGGTTACGCTTTCTAGTGCCTGTTGGGGACATTTGTCGACTGATGAAGCTTGGTTAGCCGCAAATAAATGCTTATGTTTGCAACTTTAAATGCAGCAGCAGATATTTGCAATCCAAATAAAACATAAAACGAATCGTAAATTTAATTAAATAAGTGTGCAATGCACATTAAATTGAAAATGCAATAACAGTTAAATGAAATTGAATTAAAAAAACGTAATTGGTAATTGATCACGTTTTGCCAATAAATGAAATATATATATATATATTTTTTTGTATTTGCTGTTGCTCATTAAATTGCAAATTGTGCGGCAATTTAAAGCGTGAACATTAATTTACTTCGCATACTTGAAATGCCTTGGGCCCTGTGGGGCCTGGTCTTGTTTGTGATGAGTTTGCTGCCATCAATTAGAATCAATCAATCAGTGTGCATAATTAAATTGCTCATTAAGAGAGCAATGGCAAGAATGCTGGGCAACAAACAAAACAAACAACAACAAAGAACAACAACCACAACAAAAAGCATCAACAACTAACTCAATGCTTGAGGCAGTAGTCATCTCTTGAAGTTTATTCGTCTGTCAATTTTCTTTGCCCCCGGCTTAGGTGCCTGATCTACTAGCCAAGTCCAGCTGCCAGTTTGTCATGCCCACATATGGTATGTGGTATGTAGCGTGTGTGGCGTGTGGCATGTGGCGTGTGTATGTTTACATTAACAGCTAGCAACCATTAATTGCTGCGTATCTGTTGTCGTCTTTATTTCTGATTGATTCATGCAATTTTATTGCTTTTTCTTCTCCTCTTTGCTGCTCCACCCACAAGTTGGGCAACGGATAAAACAAAATAAAAGCAATTTGGCATGCTTTAGCTGAGTGTCTGTAGTCAAGGCAAATTGAACACTCTGAATACGGTTTGTGCGTGTTTGTTTATATGAGATACCGAAGGATTCAAATTTTGGTATCTCTTGCTCAAAGCTAATTCAGGTACACACAAACCCATTTGCTTGGTAATATTAGCATCTGACTGTTGCTGTTGCAACCTACATATAATACTTGTAGAGAATTTTAGCAAGCCACGCCGTCAGTTTATGTTGGCCCTAAGCTGTTCACTTTATGGCACCTTAACAAATTGTATCCACCTGCTATCCTGGCAACATTCTTGTTGTTATTGCTGTTGCCGCCACGGCTTAAATATCTAAATGCTCCCTGGGGCGTCGCTCAACACACAGGAACATTTAAAGTGCCATTGTGACCCAGACGCAGGCCCGCATAACACTGAAGTGCAGCTCAGGCACATGCCATAACATGCTGATGCCCATTATTAGACCCTCATATAAGTACTCACATTTATCCATACATATATGTTAATAGGCTTGCCAAATAATCACTGGCAGGATGTGTGTCTAAAGTTAACAAGGCATATAATATTGCTGTAATAAAATACTTTTTCTACTAATTGAATACCAAATACGAGCTCAAACTAAAGTTGGTTTTGGACATTGCATTGCATTTCAAACAAATTAGTTGTTGTGGCTATCACATGAAGCAAGTTCTATTCAATCCATTGTCGTTGTTATTTAGTATGAACATAAATGACAGTTTCGTTGTGGTTGTTGTTGCTCTTATTTGGGCACACATTAATCAACTAAATGAATGGCACGAATCGACTTAAACCGAAATCAAATTCGACGCAGCATTACTCGAATTACGACATGGTGCGCTTATCACGCATACGCAGCGTTGTGGCACCCAAAAAATATTTCGAAATGTTGATAAACACACACACACACGCACAGAATGTGGAAATGACATGAATGCGCTGTGGAATTGCAATGGAGCTCTCAAAATTACTTGCCATCGAATTCCATTGATTTATTAATGGCCGCTCATCATACGACAGTTGCCAATGTTATCCGTATCCGTATAGCCGAATCCATATCGAATATTCAGCTTGTTTAGCCCACCCGCAGCGCATCGCATCGCATTAATTTTAAAATTGTCTCAATACAAATCAATATATATATTCTTTATTTTATGGCTTTATCAAGGCACTCGACGTCGTTCGAGTGATGGAAATGAAAATTGTCAAATTGCCCTCGAGAAAAGTTCACAATAACTGTGTTTCCCTCTGCACAAGTTTCAAAGAAGGTGGAGCGTGAAGAATATTGAAATATATCAATTCAATAATTGTAGCTTAAATTGATTCAGAATTTTTCATGGCAGAAAACTTTATCTAAAGCAACATTTCATTCATTCAACATTCATTGAATTATTTATCTCGTCTGTTGATCCATAAAATGTATATATCTTATTTTGCCAATTTTCTCAATCAATTTGCTGAGCACGCAAATTGTTTTGCTCTCTATTTATGTATTTTCGTTAAAGTCTCAACCGCAAACATTTCTAGACAATCAAACACTCTATTCCGAGTGCTATTCAAGAATGCATCAAGTGCTCGCCCCCTTTGCACCACCACGCCATCAGGTGTGTGGGTGTTTAAAAACTTATTCCAAATAGTTGTGCACACACACACAGTGGTGTGTGGTGTGCCTGGTTCTAAGACAGCTCATTTAGCTTGCACTCTCGAGAGTTTGCCACATAATTTTAATAATTCATTAGGTACAAAAACAAAATTCACGCTTCTCAACGTAAATTGACTTTGAGTGGCAAGTGAAGTTGAGGTTCTTCTTGCCGCAACTGTGTTTACTGCCTTCCTGTCTGCCTGCTGCGCTGCGTCTGTTTTTGTCTGTGGCAAGTTGTTGAACCCATTCACCTGAGCTGACTGAGGTGTTGCAGTTGTTTTGTTTTGTTTGTTTTTTGGCAAACACGTCGCTTGCTCGTATCTATAGGAACTCTGACAGTTAGTTCTGCTGTGTGTTTTCTATTTTTTGTTGTTGTTGTTGTTGTTGGCCCTAAGTTCAACTCTTTATGGTCTAAATGCGTTTGCTTACTTGGCTTCATGCCTTTGGTTTATGGACCACATTGAATTGATTTAACAAAAGTTTTTGAACAGATCTGCATTGTTAGAACATAAAGCATTATTTAATGCTCAAACTGACAATTTCTAATTGGAGTTCAAAGAACTTGCAATTGTCGAGTATTTAATCAGTTGTTTAAATAATTAAACACTTGCTTAGCAATAAATATAACTCCATAGAAGTTGTATGCAAACTGCACACATGCTCTAATTTAAGCAATCATTTAATTATGCAAACATTTTTTATACATTTACAAATTAATGTACAAATACTTGCTTAATGTTTGCATTGTCGGCCGAATTGTTACATAAATATTTGCATTCATTTATAACTCAAAAAGCATGTATATAAATATCTATTTTAAACTGACCTGTGAACAACAAGAATATTAGAGTAGTGTAGAGCCTGGTTATCAATGGCCACCAGGCGAGTGAGTTGTCAATGATGCCGCTGTCGAGTTTGGTCCAACAAGTCAAGCGTTTAACCATTTCACCCAGCGAGCGCATAAACAACAGTATGTGGGTCAGTTTGTGCAGCTGCTGCCATCTGTCGTGGTTATGGTTGTGTAAACATATACATGGCATGTAGAAGCCCACTTTGTACATACTTCGTGAACAATCATGCTTTCAACCGTCTCGTCTGTCTAACCCACATTCAGCTGGCCAACAGGAAGGCATTCCTGTGTAGCATACTTTTGAGCAATACTGAAATTTGTGATTTTTTTGTTTTCGTTTTTTTTTTTTTTTAAGCACTTAAAAGGGCGAGTATTACAGTGATTGAGTACTTTAACTGCTGGGTAAATGGGCAAACTCCATGTACATTTTTGTGATATTTTTTCGCAATACAATAAAGAGAATCAGAAACTGATGTAATAACATTAAAGTCGCTGCGATACAATGAAGTTTATTCATTGTTCACAACTTTTAAATTGATTACAGATAAATGTCGAAAATATTTCATTGAATAAGTTTTCCTAACCGACCAAAAGTTTTTAGAGCGAGGAACTTTTGAGATTTTAATGCAATATTCAGTTATTTTTTTTCAAGTTAATAAATTGTTTTAAAACTTTCTTCAGCTAACTTGAAAACTAAATGTGATTACTAATTAAATACTTTTCTTTTTACATTTGCTCTTATCTTTGCAGGCCAAGAGAAACCAAGAAGAAGAAGGCGACGAGGAACGTGCCACGTCGGGATGCCGCAATTTGTAGCTGTAGCTGTAGCTTAAGTGGGCGTGGCTGCATTCATGATGCGACTAGCGAAGTTGACGCAAAGCTTTACGCTCAAAAATGCATCACAAAAGTGCACGGATCAGTCGCACGTCAAGGTTTACAATGGGGACTGTCAGAAAAAGAGTTTGAGAGAGGGAAGAGGCGGTGGAGAA
This sequence comes from Scaptomyza caliginosa, assembly GCA_035044725.1. Taxonomy (NCBI): domain Eukaryota; kingdom Metazoa; phylum Arthropoda; class Insecta; order Diptera; family Drosophilidae; genus Scaptomyza; species Scaptomyza caliginosa. The sequence goes on from JAWNNR010000589.1 coordinate 159,887, forward strand.
AACGGGAGGGTGAACTATGAAAGACAATAGGAATAGGTGGCAGGGCGGGAGAAGTTAGGTACAGGCGGTTTGTTGTGTTCTTTTGAACTTATCAGTTTTCTTTCAATGTCTTACGTCTACACAAAAAGAAAATTAATTAATATGCAACTAGACTTTAAAAAGTTGCCTATAACTACAAACAAAAATGGTTTGCTTAAGATAAGGCAATTTTTTAAAGTCTAGTCTATATATGTGACTATAATTGAAAGTAAAAATTTGTGTTTTTTTAATTTATTTATTTGTGTGTTGCATGCAGCGTCACGGCAGCAACAGCAGCAACGGTGCGGGGCAAAGCATTAACGGCCTGGCGGCCACAGCAACGGCAGCAACGAGGAGCAGCAGCAGCAGTGGCAACACTAACAACAGCAACAACAGCAATACAAACAACTCAGGCGGCAGCAGCAACAGCAGCAAGCGCAAATCGAAGCCAAGAACAAAGTGTTTCGGTGGCACAGTGTTTCGCTGTTGCCTACCTTGTCGCGGGGGCGGCTCCGCAGCCCCCGCCACAAGTCCGCCCCAAACACCCGCGCAGACACCGGACGAACTGAAGACCAAAACGCACACACCAATTGCCAATTCCCAGACACTAAACGAGCAGCAGCAGCAGCAACAACAAATAGAAAACGAGCAACAGCAAATTAAACAGCAACAGCAACAGTTAGATAAAGAATTGGAAGCAACTGCCTCCGGGGAGAAGAAACACTCGCTGGCCGATACGATTGGAACATCGGTGACCACGCCCATATCCCTAAAGACGCTCATCAACGACGTTGACGAGGATTTGGAGCAACATTTAAGTGCCGCAGATATTGCAGCCGCCAGCTTGGCCAGCGGCCTGGTAGCCAGACGCGCCGAGCCCGAAACACTAAGTGACGCAAGCGTTTCACCCACCGTTGTGGTGCTGCAGCTGTCGACAACAGTGACAGCTAGCACAGCGCCCAGCCTGACGCTGCCAGCAGAAGCAGAAGCAGCACATAGCGGTCTGACGACAGCAGCCGGAGCGGGAACGCTGCTATCGACAACTGTCAGTAGTAGTAGTGGTAGTAGTAGTGGTAGCGTATACTCTACGTCGCCATCGCCCAGCGTCATTTACAACGTCAATCAGCAACAGCAGCAACAGCAGCAGCAGCAACAGACAAGCGTCAGCAGCAGCGGCGGCGGCGGCGCTGCAGGAGCAAGCGGTTCGGCCGGAGGGCAGCGTTGCAGCTGTCAACCGCAAACATCACCACTGCCGCACATTAAAGAGGAAGAGGAATCGGAGCAGCAGCAGCATAATAACAGAACTGGCAACAACAGCAGTCCCATTAAAGGTTTAGAGGAACCGTTGCCACCCATTACAATCGCCGGCAGTGGCTATTGCGGTAGCTGTGAAAGTGTACATCATTCATCGGGCACCTCATCTTCGGCCACTGGAGGCGGAGGCGGAGGGGCCGGTGGAGCCGGCGGCGGCTCGTCGCAACAAGAATACGTGGGCGCATCGACGCCATCGCCACGCATCAAGCTCAAGTTTCGCAAGCCACACAAATCGTGTTGGTCGCGCATTGTACTTGCACCCATTGGCAGCAGCGGTGCTGGCTCATCATCCGCAACAGTTATTGGCAGCAACTCAAACGAGACTTTGGCATCGAGTGGCGGCAGTACAGGGAATACAAATACAAATAATAGTAGCAGCATCAGTGTTGCTGCCCATCATCGTTTGGCATCATCTTCAGCATCGGCTTTAGCCTCGCATCCGAGCAACTCGCAGTTGTTGCCCACCAGCAAAATGCAGGCCGAACAGGGATCCATTGGTGATCTGCAAAAGTATCACAGTCGCTACCTGAAGAATCGTCGTCACACCTTGGCCAATGTTCGGTAAGTAAAAACTGATCAATTAAACTATTTTTCAACTTTGTTAAGGCATAAAACGAGAGAAGAGAGGTTTTCCAAACGTTTTTTTTTCCATTTTCTTTTTAAAATTTTTCATTCAAATTGATTTTAAAAATCACATGCATATTTTATATAATCATTTATGGCACGCCCACAGTTATGCAATAGTATTTTATGTAGCCGCCTGTGTTTGGCATTGTGTTGACTTTAGTCTTAAAATTGAATTTGAACACCTAACTGCCGCTGTTGCTGCTGTTAACAAAAATAATAACAAAAACATAAAACGGGTGGAAAAAATGAGCAAAACGAGGCGAAGAGAAGAAAAATGTAAAAAAAAAAAACAAAAAACCAAAACAAAAGCAAATAACATGAAAATAAACGCAATGCAAACAAGCGGTACAATATTATTCTTTTATTTGTCAATATTTATACAAATGCGGTGGCGTCGATTGCTTAAAGCCAAACTCAATTTGTGGCAAAAAAAACTCGAAATGCGTCAGCTGTTTTGTGCGTAATTTGTCTGCCGGCTACGTGGCGTATGCGTTATTTATCCCTTGACAACAACAACTGCACAACTTGAACTTGACTCAAAAGTTTTTCGTTCTGCAGCTAAGTTAGAGGGGTAGAGCAAAAAGAGAGAGACCCCAGAGCCAGCCAATTAGCGACTTACAATGAAATCAATTTGCAGTTAGTCGACTTAATCAAATCAGAAAAGTTAAGTGACAAAAACTTTTTGCCAGAAGACAGGAAATAGAAAAACAGAAAACTTAGCCGAGAACAGACCACAGCTATAAACTGAACGCTTTTGATTTAGTAAGCGACCCTACAAATAGAGGAAGTTTGCCTTTTGGTTAGATTCAAACTAGTTTCAACACCAAACACACAAAAGCCCAAAAACCGTATGCATAATTGAATATGTTTTGTTTGTACCCAAATTGAACCAAAAACAAAAAAGAACCATCTTTTGACACTTGAAAATTTAATACTTAAGCTGTCCCGCAAATGTCTGCTTATGCCTCGCCGATTATTTTGTAGCACATTTATAACTATTACGCTATGATTGTTCTGTGTTTTTGTGTGCACATATTGTTCGATTGTTTTGTAATTCGTTGTCGTTGCAATCTTTTTTAAATGTACGCAAACGAGCTGAGCGCTCTGTACTTTATGTAAGTTGTGCATTCGATATTAATTTAATAAATTTCTCTGAATTGTTTTTACAAAAAACGAAACAATAAAAGTTCGTTTTCAAATCTCTTATGGATGAATAAATACAGTTTAATACACATATATGCATACTATATGTGGGCAATGTTGCCAGCAAAAAACGAAACGCAGCTTCAATGTGCGTATTACAGAAAAATGTTTACCCTGTGCATGGCATATATGTGTGTGTGAGTATGAAAGCATTTAAAATGCCTTATAAAGTAAAGTAATAAAAAATGCACGAAATTCGAAATGACAATGCTTTAATATGATAAATAAACCAATGATTGGCTAAGGTCGTGAAGATTACAAATGGCTTAAAACCAAAAGATTCATAAAAGTTGGTCACACAAAAAGACCTTTGTTAAGGATATATACACATCTCGCACTAAAATCAGCACATAAAACTTGTTTTTAAATGTTTATTAATAATTTTCACGATAACAAAAACAAAACAAAAAATTATACAGTTAATTGTGTTGCGCCACTTTTAAATTGTTTTGGCTTATAGCTAGAATGCATTTTATCCATTGTTTTTTGTTTGGCTAAAGTGCTAGCCGCGTCTTCTATTTCTTAAGGCGCGCACATTGTTGTTGTTGGGATGACGCCTGTTGTTGTTGGTGTTGCGTCTGTTGTTGTTGGTGTTGCGCCTGTTGTTGTTTGTGTTGCGTCGATTATTGTTGCGTCTGTTGTTGGCATTTGGCCTACGCCTGTTGTTTTTATTAGCATTGGGCCTGCGAATTGGAGATCTGCGTGTAGTCCTGCGTACTACGGCCACAGTAGTTTTCTCCAAGTCAGCTTCGGTATCGTCAATGTCGGTGTCGGTATCGGTATCGGTGTCGGTGTCTGTGCTGGGATCAACGCCAGTGTCGGTGTCGGTGTCGATGCCGTTGCCAGTTTCAGTATCCGTATCAGTGTCAGTTTCAAGGCCATCCGTTTCGCCGACATCCTCGTTCTCATCATATGTGTCCTCATTTTGTGCGGCCACAAATGACACCCACAGGCATAGGCAGGCCAGAAGCAGGAAACGCGAACTGAACTTCATTATGTATGTGCTAGTTGCTAGCTGTTTCAAATGTCAACGTTAATTTGCCAATGTCGTTGAAGCTGTCAGCCACTTTTATAGTCGTTGGCTATAAACATATCTTGGGTAGGCAAACAATCGTCTATTTCTTATTTGCTCAACTTGTGTCATATCAAAATATGTCGAATAGATATAAGACAATAGACCATGAAATTGGGTATGGAAAAGCACCGAGATGTTCTCAAAATAATCAAATTTTAGCGTATATGTAAGGTCTGTTCTGCTGTGCTTGGCAAATACAAACAACAACAATATTAATACATGTTTTTTGCAATGTTGCAAAAATTAAACAGATTCCATTGGCATTGCAAATGTTATAGTCAAAATATTTTACGACGCATATTGAAAACAGTTAGCCTTGGAGTCTGCTTTAAGCGGAACAAATCGCATCTATACAATTCCTTCAATCAAAGGACCTTTACCAATTTGCAAAGCATTGACTTATATATGGGTTAAATATAGTTACAATGGCCATCTGTCATTAAGTTAACAACTTGAATGATCCAAAAATGGAAAACAGACAACCATAGGTCACTGCCTGAGAGGATAAAAACAATTGTATGTAATTTCCCGATAAGGTTGGACAACAATCACACTTCCAATGCCCTACACCTTGTGTGCATATCGTGAAGCTAGGCATATTCAACATGCCCAACTTGCAACTCTCCTGCTTACAGTGGCTGTATAAAAACGGTGCAACATTTGCAGTAACAGCAACAGTTCCCTCAACAGCACCACAATGCACAACTTCTGGCTGCTTGGCTTGCTGACAGCCCTGATCGTGGCTATGTGCCCAGTCCTTGGCCAAGCTTCGTGTGGCTGCTCATCAACGACAACAACACCACTGTGTTATCCTACAACACCAGTGTGTTATACCACAACACCAAGGTGTCCTCCAACGACAACAAGGTGTCCTACAACAACACCAAGGTGTCCTCCAACGACAACAAGGTGTCCTACAACAACAACAAGGTGTCGTACAACAACAACAACTTGTCGCCCAACGACAACAAGGTGTCCTCCAACAACAACAACGTGTCCCCCAACAACAACAAGGTGTCGTACAACAAGAACAACTTGTCCCCCAACGACAACAAGGTGTCCTACAACAACAACAATGTGTCGTACAACAACAACAACTTGTCGCCCAACGACAACAAGGTGTCCTACAACAACAAGAAAGTGTCATACAACGACCAAGAAGCGTTATACGCCAGCAAAAACTACTCCAAAACCAACTAGATGTATAAAACCACGCCCCACTAAGCCAGCATGTAAGCCAACACCAACAACAAAGAAACCTTGTCGTACGACCAAGAAGCCACGATGCAAGCCCAAGCCGAACAAATGTAAGCCACGCAAAAGCAAACCACCAAAAAGGCCAATAAGAATCAGAGTACCCTGTCCACCCAAAAAACCAACACCAACTCCGCGGCACAAATGTTTTCCCATTTAACCGGCAATTAAACCGTAGTTTTGTAGAAGAACTACAACAACAACAAGACGACCACGTCCAAAATGTTTAAAATAATTTTTGGCTAAGTTTTTAGTCTTTTTTTATTTTTTTTTTATTTATCCTATTTGAAGTTAGTTTTATTTTATTGTTGATTTGTTTTTTAAATGGTTTTGGTTTTGTTTTTGATACGAATAAAATGTTATATACTTTTCATATTTTCCGAATTAAAGTTAGTTCAATTTGGGGCAGAGACTTCAGTGGAATCTGAACATTTTTCCCGTCTTCTGCTCATGTTTTTGCTTTATAAACATATACAAATATTGTTGTTTTCTCTGTGCTGTTTTTGCAGTTGCGCAACCTTAAAGTGCCTGCTATATACCCCCCATATGCGTCACCGAATTCTATCAATTTTCACACCCAATTGAAGCCGTCAAACCGAACAATATGCACTCTGAATAATGCGTGGACAATTTGATTTACATAATTCGCATTGATGGCAATCAACTGTTGCGCGTTCTCAATCCCGCAATCGGAATTCTAACCCCTAGTCAAGCGAGTTGGCTGGCTTGCATCCGAGCTCGAACCCTTTCTGAAGCACTTTTGTCACATTTCCGCTAAGCTGCTCTGACAGTCTGCCGTCTCCCCCTCTTTATACCCTCGCTCGCATCATCGAATGGCAGCATTTTGCTCAGCCCATTTGGGGTCCTTGACAATAATTTACGCTTGAATGAAGCTTCGTTATTGCTAGTCATTGAACTTTAGCAAATGTGGGCGTGTATCATCGATGTATTGATGGGCGTGTGAGTATGTGTGTGTGTGTTTTTGCTACTGGACAATTCACGCTCTAATCCGATGCGAGCAAAAGAGTATTTGTTTTGTATTTATAGCAGCACCTTCTGAGGGTCTGTTTCGCCAATGCTAGAGCAAAAATAACTCTTGCATTTAATCAATAACAGAAAAAAATAACATGAAAAACAAGCCATAAGAAGCTGAAAAACAAGCCATAAGAAGCTGAACAAATATCAGAACTGCTATAAATTGATAATAAACAAGAACAAACAGCGAAAATGGGTTTAAAAAAAGGTAAATAAATGAGAAATCTAAAAGGGAAATGTGCATAGGTTGCGTAAGGACAAGTCTGTTGGATTGTTTGGCTCATTGATGTTCAATACGTATAATTTAAGATGGATTCTTTTGGGCAGGCAGCTAAAGCAGTTAACGTTGCATGAAATGTTGATTTAAGAGTTTGAATACATACAAACAATATATGTCTTTGACCTAGTAATGTGAATGATATAGTCAATTTCAGAGCTAAAGTGTTTAGAAAACTGTTGAAACTGCGCCGTGTATAAAGCAAATTGTCGATAAATGAATTATTGTAAATACTTAAAAAGTAATATGGCAAGCACAAAACTAAGAATAGAAGCTTGCAACTTGAAATGTTGAACCTTTTCGCTTACTCTGCTCTTAATCGTTATTTAAAAAACGCACCTAAAACATTAACATAAGCTTAAAGCTCAACGGACTATATATTAAATTGTATCAAAGATATTTATAATCAAACCTTGGGACTTTTAAAAGCACAGCATGTAAACTTTCAAAGTTGCAAAGTTTGCAAAGCTTAAGCAAGTGTAAAAAGCTTTCGATAACAGCTTTCTTAACACAGGCAAAGGCCAAAGTTGATAAATGAACCCAAACGCAAAGCACAAAGCTTTTGCAGCTTTCACCACAGCTAAAGATAAAGCTTAATGTTGCTACCGGTTACATAGATTTGGAACACGCTGCGTATGCGCTATTTCGCAACCATATAAGGCAATTACTTCCAGGCTCAACTCAAGCCAACCAGCCGGAAGTCAAGAGTAAAAAAAAAATGAAAATACAAGAAAAGTCAAACAAAATACTGCAATTGACAATCTCTCATATTTGAAAATATCAAAGAGATGTCATTTGGTACAAATTGTGTATTCAATGCGTTTAAATACAATTTAAATAAATGTATATTTAAAGTATGTAGAAATTAATAAGAATTTTAGCAAATGCATTTTACTAACAACTTTTCAAATGCTGATGTTAATAACATAAAGTTAATATTAAAACAAATTTAAAAATGCTCTATGCTTGCGTTTTAGCTGCAACTGTATGGGAATTTAAAAAGCTTTCAACACTCCGCTGAATGTCACTCTCACTTTAAGTTTCATATCAAGTAGTTAAACGATGCAAATGAGTTTAAATATAATATGAAAGAATATCATTAACATTAACATAGTTGCACAGGGTATTTGCATAGAATGTCTTGCTTAAGTTTTAACTATGTAAGTCTTTAAGTTTATCAACTGCAAATATGTTTAACTATGTCTAATAACACATTGTAATTTCTTGTTCTTTTCACTTACAGGTAAGTCTAGTCTGGCAAAACTTTAGTAACAAGCGTCGTACGTAAGTACAAATAAAAACCTGCACAAACAATAACATAACTAAGAACACATAGTTTTATAAGTGGCATAAGTTAAGATTTAGTTTTAAACGATGAGCGTGGCATGTGACAAGTTTTAATAACCCTACGCTCCCTTTAGTAAACATGTTTACAACACAGCGGGAGGTGCAACAAATTAAAATTTCGACGGGCGTTCGCAACGCGTGTACTGCAAGGGGCGTGGGGTTATTAAAACTTGTCACATGCCACGCTCATCGTTTAAAACTAAATCTTAACTTATGCCACTTATAAAACTATGTGTTCTTAGTTATGTTATTGTTTGTGCAGGTTTTTATTTGTACTTACGTACGACGCTTGTTACTAAAGTTTTGCCAGACTAGACTTACCTGTAAGTGAAAAGAACAAGAAATTACAATGTGTTATTAGACATAGTTAAACATATTTGCAGTTGATAAACTTAAAGACTTACATAGTTAAAACTTAAGCAAGACATTCTATGCAAATACCCTGTGCAACTATGTTAATGTTAATGATATTCTTTCATATTATATTTAAACTCATTTGCATCGTTTAACTACTTGATATGAAACTTAAAGTGAGAGTGACATTCAGCGGAGTGTTGAAAGCTTTTTAAATTCCCATACAGTTGCAGCTAAAACGCAAGCATAGAGCATTTTTAAATTTGTTTTAATATTAACTTTATGTTATTAACATCAGCATTTGAAAAGTTGTTAGTAAAATGCATTTGCTAAAATTCTTATTAATTTCTACATACTTTAAATATACATTTATTTAAATTGTATTTAAACGCATTGAATACACAATTTGTACCAAATGACATCTCTTTGATATTTTCAAATATGAGAGATTGTCAATTGCAGTATTTTGTTTGACTTTTCTTGTATTTTCATTTTTTTTTTACTCTTGACTTCCGGCTGGTTGGCTTGAGTTGAGCCTGGAAGTAATTGCCTTATATGGTTGCGAAATAGCGCATACGCAGCGTGTTCCAAATCTATGTAACCGGTAGCAACATTAAGCTTTATCTTTAGCTGTGGTGAAAGCTGCAAAAGCTTTGTGCTTTGCGTTTGGGTTCATTTATCAACTTTGGCCTTTGCCTGTGTTAAGAAAGCTGTTATCGAAAGCTTTTTACACTTGCTTAAGCTTTGCAAACTTTGCAACTTTGAAAGTTTACATGCTGTGCTTTTAAAAGTCCCAAGGTTTGATTATAAATATCTTTGATACAATTTAATATATAGTCCGTTGAGCTTTAAGCTTATGTTAATGTTTTAGGTGCGTTTTTTAAATAACGATTAAGAGCAGAGTAAGCGAAAAGGTTCAACATTTCAAGTTGCAAGCTTCTATTCTTAGTTTTGTGCTTGCCATATTACTTTTTAAGTATTTACAATAATTCATTTATCGACAATTTGCTTTATACACGGCGCAGTTTCAACAGTTTTCTAAACACTTTAGCTCTGAAATTGACTATATCATTCACATTACTAGGTCAAAGACATATATTGTTTGTATGTATTCAAACTCTTAAATCAACATTTCATGCAACGTTAACTGCTTTAGCTGCCTGCCCAAAAGAATCCATCTTAAATTATACGTATTGAACATCAATGAGCCAAACAATCCAACAGACTTGTCCTTACGCAACCTATGCACATTTCCCTTTTAGATTTCTCATTTATTTACCTTTTTTTAAACCCATTTTCGCTGTTTGTTCTTGTTTATTATCAATTTATAGCAGTTCTGATATTTGTTCAGCTTCTTATGGCTTGTTTTTCAGCTTCTTATGGCTTGTTTTTCATGTTATTTTTTTCTGTTATTGATTAAATGCAAGAGTTATTTTTGCTCTAGCATTGGCGAAACAGACCCTCAGAAGGTGCTGCTATAAATACAAAACAAATACTCTTTTGCTCGCATCGGATTAGAGCGTGAATTGTCCAGTAGCAAAATACTCACACGCCCATCAATACATCGATGATACACGCCCACATTTGCTAAAGTTCAATGACTAGCAATAAGAAGCTTCATTCAAGCGTAAATTATTGTCAAGGACCCCAAATGGGCTGAGCAAAATGCTGCCATTCGATGATGCGAGCGAGGGTATAAAGAGGGGGAGACGGCAGACTGTCAGAGCAGCTTAGCGGAAATGTGACAAAAGTGCTTCAGAAAGGGTTCGAGCTCGGATGCAAGCCAGCCAACTCGCTTGACTAGGGGTTAGAATTCCGATTGCGGGATTGAGAACGCGCAACAGTTGATTGCCATCAATGCGAATTATGTAAATCAAATTGTCCACGCATTATTCAGAGTGCATATTGTTCGGTTTGACGGCTTCAATTGGGTGTGAAAATTGATAGAATTCGGTGACGCATATGGGGGGTATATAGCAGGCACTTTAAGGTTGCGCAACTGCAAAAACAGCACAGAGAAAACAACAATATTTGTATATGTTTATAAAGCAAAAACATGAGCAGAAGACGGGAAAAATGTTCAGATTCCACTGAAGTCTCTGCCCCAAATTGAACTAACTTTAATTCGGAAAATATGAAAAGTATATAACATTTTATTCGTATCAAAAACAAAACCAAAACCATTTAAAAAACAAATCAACAATAAAATAAAACTAACTTCAAATAGGATAAATAAAAAAAAAATAAAAAAAGACTTAGCCAAAAATTATTTTAAACATTTTGGAAGTGGTCGTCTTGTTGTTGTTGTAGTTCTTCTACAAAACTACGGTTTAATTGCCGGTTAAATGGGAAAACATTTGTGCCGCGGAGTTGGTGTTGGTTTTTTGGGTGGACAGGGTACTCTGATTCTTATTGGCCTTTTTGGTGGTTTGCTTTTGCGTGGCTTACATTTGTTCGGCTTGGGCTTGCATCGTGGCTTCTTGGTCGTACGACAAGGTTTCTTTGTTGTTGGTGTTGGCTTACATGCTGGCTTAGTGGGGCGTGGTTTTATACATCTAGTTGGTTTTGGAGTAGTTTTTGCTGGCGTATAACGCTTCTTGGTCGTTGTATGACACTTTCTTGTTGTTGTAGGACACCTTGTTGTCGTTGGGCGACAAGTTGTTGTTGTTGTACGACACATTGTTGTTGTTGTAGGACACCTTGTTGTCGTTGGGGGACAAGTTGTTCTTGTTGTACGACACCTTGTTGTTGTTGGGGGACACGTTGTTGTTGTTGTACGACACCTTGGTGTTGTGGTATAACACACTGGTGTTGTAGGATAACACAGTGGTGTTGTTGTCGTTGATGAGCAGCCACACGAAGCTTGGCCAAGGACTGGGCACATAGCCACGATCAGGGCTGTCAGCAAGCCAAGCAGCCAGAAGTTGTGCATTGTGGTGCTGTTGAGGGAACTGTTGCTGTTACTGCAAATGTTGCACCGTTTTTATACAGCCACTGTAAGCAGGAGAGTTGCAAGTTGGGC